>JAVTVY010026263.1:0-10604 GCA_036873755.1 Hanleya hanleyi | reverse complement strand
TTTGTCAATTTCAAGAACATCTCACGATAAGTGTTCCATAATCACTCAACACCATACAGGTATGCGACCAGAAATCCGAGAAACAGATTTCTGAAGATACGTAACACAGATTTTGGCGTGTATTGATTTTTGACTGTCACCTGACCAAACTAGCACTTATTCGCGTTATATTTATCGATGTGAGAAGCCAGAATAATTGTTGAAGGGGCTTTCAGGTCCGTAGATACTGATTGATGGCGTTCAGACCTACAAAGACCACTTTCGCCAGCCTGTCACTTCATATAAACCATTCCAATCCAATTTTTATATACGACGACCCGCAAAATAAGCCCCCCCCCCCCCCCCGCGCTCCCGCCCTCCCGCAACTGTCTTCTACCACACAGCTCCTTCACTCCAGCGAGCAGGGTGGCAATTATCAACAAGCCTATACTGCCGTCGCTGTTGCACCGCCCTATTGTTTCCTATTTGGATGTCTCATTAAAAGTGATTGCCATCTCTTCCAAATATTATCCCCACTCCGCCCATAATGGGGGTGGGGTGAACACTGGTATACCTTCTCCAGCCTGGTATATATTAAAGAAACTTCTTTATTCTGGAAGTGAATTGTTTTGTGTAATACTTTTTGTTTATCTCTCTACAATAGTCGGTCTTCATAACTAAGAAGTTTCTTGGTCACTTTCAAAACAGAAAAATAAATTTCAGGAAATTTTCATTACACACCCCCTGCCGTCGCCATGGGGGTGTTTATTCTACGGCATATCTTCCTCCAGCTATGGCTCGGAAAAATGGTACATAAGATCACCTCAATTTTCGATATGTTTGGAGCCAGAAGCCAGGCTTTCTGACGATATATCTTATTAGTCATCGGGAAATATTGGGAATAGTTTTTTTTGGACATGTTCCAGGCCAATTTGCGACATAAATAGTAAGAAGATCATTTGGTGGTGTGCAACCTCTGGAGGAGCGCTTCACTTTGACACCTCACTCGAGCCAATCGGTCCATGCAGCGTATTTGAAGTCTGGGGACTACTTTCTGTCCGACCGAGAAACCACATATTAAGTATTAAGGGTAATGAGCCATCCTGCAGATACTTTTACACACCACAAGAACTTTATACAGTTAAAAGTATGCCTCATAACTATGATAATGTATATATTTCTTGAAAGCACGTTTCTTGCAGATTTAAAATATATAAATTTATTCACTGTGGGTTGCGAAGGTATTTGGATTTAAAAGGAAAATTATTTAAAATTTTCTATTTATTTTGCTATTTTCAAAAAAAGTATTCAACTCATCGTAACTTACTTTATCATTTCCTGTAAAAGACAACTCCAACAGGAAACCGTGTCTCTGTTTTATCAATTCTGGCCTAGTTCTCATTCTATTGACATTCAATGGAATATTTCTTTACAAAATCACAGTTTTGAAGTTGAATTAGATGTCAATAAAATTAGAACTAGACCAAAATTGGCAAAACTAAGGCAGGGATTTTCTGTTGAAGTAAGTTATGAACACACTTTGAAAATAGCCATTTAAATTACTTTTTAAAATTCGAATATCTTCACAACTTTCAGATTTACAGCGAACGAATTTATACATATACATTTGGAATCTTTAAGAAATGCGCTTTCAACAAATAGATACATTACCATAGCTATAAGGCATACTTTTAGCTGTATAAAGATAAATCCTGGAGGTGTGAAAAAGTGTCTGCAGAAGGGCTTAGTATCCTTAAGTCGTATTTTCAGTGGTGCGCCCTAAATACTTGTCCCAGTAAGGGTAAGGAGTACAGGCATCATGAATATTTATTAGCTGAAATCGCGTGACGCGCCAAGGAATGTGGCCTACATTCGCCGGAACTTTCCTTGGAGGTTCTAGAGTCTGGGACCACTATTCAACTCACTCAAAAACACATAGGCCGTCACACATCACCCAGCCTTGTTCTCTTTAAACGTATGGATAATTTCCCATCAGACAGCAATTCTTTAAAATGAAGCCATATGCACGGGATAATTATCCCTCGCCAAACGAAGGCACATAGCTTTGTATGGAAACGACGAAGGTCAATACCATGAATTATACAGATTCAGATTCGTTTATTGGCGCAAACACAAATCACATTGGTTAAGTCCAGTAACAGTATACATGAACAAGTGTATGATTTTACATGGCTCAACAGAGGCTAAAACTAGCTAAATTACAACACATATAAGGGAGGTGGGAAGAGGTGCCGACATACTGACTGCGTCACATGACTGCACAGAATAGTCTTCTGGTTAACCTATTTTAAAGCACATACCAAGAATCTAACGATTCGTGATATGTGTTGTATCTCAGGTACGCTTTTATTGTACCTGTTCATGTGGCAACTTGGATGATATGACCACACGGCACCTAGCACCGGCATAAGCGGTATTAGATACAAATCTAGAGAGCTATGATGGAAATGCTCTGACAACTCGTATACTGATAATTGGTGAGCTGTTTCGCTGTGACAACTCGTACATTGGAGATTGGTGAGCTGTATTGTACTGCACGTTTCACATAATTGATCTATATATATCTGGATTACCGGTGCCATACAACAGTAGCCTATCTGAATTTTAGATTTGACCAGGCATTTTAAAATTACCGTGATCATTCGAGGGATGTTATGTGGTACTATTGTGTTAATTTAACAAGTTTTCATATTTATAATTCTCTGTTCTCTTCCTGATGTCAAATATTCGTCATACATATATCCCCAAATATGAAGCTCTAAATCTGAGAACTGGCGATCATATCATATGAGCACATTTCTACATTCATTTAAAAAACATCCGAAATATTCCCATTATGTGTTTATATAAAGCTTACGTTTTTCGTAAGCGACGAACGTACGGACGTACCTCCAATTTAAAACGTTTTTTTTAAATATTTTATACTGCATGACAGAGTGACTATTTATAGGAATTTAAATCCCTTTTTTCTTCTAGTCCGACCTTCCTCTAATCTTTCAGCCACACGACGGATAATTTCCGACAAATTGTCCTCAGCTTGTCAGAGTTTTGTCCCCCAACAAGGGGTCGATTTTGCGTGCGTGACCACGGGTTGCGCGACCTCAGTAGTAGTAAACAAGCAAATTCCCCCTCTTTTATGCAAATTAGGTGGCTTCATGTGGCTGACCTTTCTCACCTCCAACACAGAAGAGTTCCAATCTAGGGGGAGGTAACTCTGGTTCACTATAGTTCCGGCAAAGGGCCCCTGGGCATGTATTCATCCGCGGTGATGCGGGCTGGCGGTGATGCGGTCGCGGAAGAAAGCTTCCGCGGAGAAAAAGTAGTCCCTAGACTGGAAATACGCTGCATGGTCCGATTGGGTCGTATGAGGTGTCAAAGTGAAGCATTCGTGAAGGGGCATCCGATGGGCTGGGTGTGAGATTGAGATATCGGCATTCTACGCATGCGCAGACAGGGAATTGTGGGAAAAGGGTATGGAAATAGACGTTTTGGGATCTAGGGGAGCCCCTAATGGGCCGATGGAGTTGTATGAGGTATCAATGTGAAGCCTATGTGAAGGGGCATCCAGTCATGGGTGGGTGCATGTAAAAATTTTCCTGAAAAAAAAACGGAACACGGACTTTATCGAAAAATCTGGGAAAATGCGTATATGGGGGTATGGGGGGTATATAGGCCGCCGGGCTTATTGGGGCTTGCCTATCAATAGAGTTATCTCTCCCTAGTTCCAAGGTAAGTGTATGTAAAAATTTTCCTGAAAAAATACGGAATACGGACTTTATCCTAAATTACGGGAAAATGCCTATATAGGGTATGGGGGGTATAGAACCATCCTGGGAAACCTACTTCTCGAAATTTGCGGTATAGGTTGTGGGGTCTCATTTTCTTAGTCTCCTCAAGACAAACATGATAGGAAGTGTCGCGGAGCGAATCCTTGAATTTTTTGGAAAAGTACCATATAGCCCATATAGTCTAGGGGTATAGGACCAATGTTTGTCCCACTGGGAAACCTACTTCTATACATTTGCGGTATGGTTGTTCGGATTTGTTTTCTTAGTCTCGTCATTTAGAACATGATAGGAAGTGTCCCGGCACAAAACGGTGACATTTTTGGAAAAAAACCATATAGCCCATATAGTCCCATACTAGGGGTATAGGACCAATGTTTGTCCCACTGGGAAACCTACTTCTACACATTTGCGGTTTGGTTGTTCGGATTTGTTTTCTTAGTCTCGTCATTTAGAACATGATAGGAAGTGTCGCGGAGCGAATCGGTGAAATTTTTGAAAAAAGTCACCGAGGCCTGTATATAGGCCTATAGCCTAGGCTGGCTATATGGGGGTATAGGACCAATGTTTGTCCCACTGAGAAACCTACTTCTATACATTTGCGGTAGGGTTGTTCGGATTTGTTTTCTTAGTCTCGTCATTTAGAACATGATAGGAAGTGTCGCGGAGCGAATCGGTGAAATTTTTGAAAAAAGTCACCGAGGTCTGTATATAGACCTATAGGCTGGCTATATGGGGGGAGGGGTCCAGTGTTTGTCCCACTGGGAAACCTACTTTTATACATTTGCGGTATGGTTGTTTGGATTTATTTTCTTAGTCTCGTCATTTAGAACACGATGGGAAGGGTCACGGAGCGAAACGGTGAAGTTTTTCGGAAACGTCACCGAGGCCTGGGTAAGCCCAAAGGCCTATAGTGCATGGCTAGTGGGCTATAGACCCATACGGGGTGGACGTTTTGGGGACTAGGTGAGCCCCTAATGATCCTATGATGTCGTATGAGGTCTTATTTTGAAGCTCTCGTAGAGGAGCATCCCACTGGACTAATGGTCCGTCCGTGTCCAATAGTCTGCGCATGCGCTGTCTGGCCGTAGTATAGAAAACAGGCATTTTGGGTGCTATGTAGGGGTGTGCTTGGGGTAGAGAGGGACCGCAATGGGTTCGAATGGGTCGTGGAAGGTGTCAAAGTGAAGCTTGTGTGGGGTAGAGTCAGAATGGCGTATTTTTGAGTGCAAGTCCCGTCAATCTCCGAATGCGCCCTCGAAGGTGTCATGTTGTAGCTCTCGGGGTGTACATTCCGATTGGAGGGATGTTCGCTTCATCTGTGACGTCATCGGTGACGTCATCGGTACGAGTAGTAGCGAAAGTGGACATTTTGGGGCAGTGAAGGAAGGTATTTCCTGTAGAGAGGGACCATCCTTGTTCCGAATGCGTCGTGTGAGGTGTCATGTTGTAGCGTTTAGGATGTAGATCCCGATTTGAGGGATGTTCATGTCATCTGTGACGTCATTGATGACGTCATCGGTACGAGTAGTAGCGAAAGTGGACATTTTGGGGGCAGTGAAGGAAGGTATTTGGTGTAGAGAGGGACCATCCTTAGTCCGAATGCGTCGTGTGAGGTGTCATTTGTAGCAAAGCCCGCCAACGCCAAGCTCAACGCTTCAACGCCCTGGTGAATTAACCCAAAAGCTCTGATTTTCATGAAATTGTCATTAATTCATTGGAAATGCAGTGACGCCCGTCAACGCTCGTAGTTACCCCTTAACGCTCTAGCATAGCGCCTTGACGCCATGATATAGACCGGAGAGAGAAAACAACAACAACAAGGATGACACATGAGAGAACTACAACAACAACAAGTTTTTTTCATACAGTTTATTTTCCCCTCCATCATAACATACCCACGCTGGGGAAGCCGCGTTGGGTATGTTTGCAATTCAAGAAAGACTCTTTGTCCAATCAGAGACCGCCATTTGCATCTGTCCTATTCGTTCCTGCCCGTTAGATGTATTTTTGTCCAATCAGATGTCGCCATTTCAGAGAGTTCCTTCTTCGGTCATGTTCATTCTGAACCGTTTATTCTAATCATCGTCGGACAGGCCTGGATATTCTTCGGGCAGCATGTCCTGAAACAGTTGTTTGCGCATTCTGATCGCATTTTCCAGGGCCTCGGTGGGTGGTAGCCCCATAGCCTCTTCCAAGTGACGCTTGGTCTTCATGATGGACCTGTGCGTCGGGTCGCCTTTCATTTCAAGCGGTAGTAAGGTATACTGTTCATAGATCGCCATGGCTGTTTTCCTGATGCGGGGGCGCATTTGGGTGTACGTCTGTTGTAAATTATCCTCTCCGGCGTCCTCGATCGCTGCAGCGTAAGTATTGATAGCTGCTGTCACAATACGATCCCATAAGGTAGGTTCTGCCTCACTTTCCACGGACGTAGGCTGACTATCTGAGGTCAAGCTCTCCGTATCACTAGATAGACTCTCATCAATCTCTGTTTCGGTATCAGTCGATACACTCTCAGCAGTCTCTGTATCAGCATCCGCCTCAACGGACTCCTCGGAGTCTTCAATCCCATGTATATTTTTCTGCATCCCATGCATCATATCGTAATGTCTGGTGAGCGTGCGTCCGCACTCAGAGCAAGTATAAGCCATGTTGACGGTTAAACGTCGACTGTGCGTGTTTTTGGAAATACGTTCGCTTTTATAGACAGTAACGCCCATCAACGCTTAGCTTAACGCTTCAACGCCCTGGTGAATTAGCTCAGAAGCTCTGATTTCCATGGAATTGACGCCAATTCATCGAAATGCAGTGACGCCCGTCAACGCCCGTCGTTACGCCTTAACGCCCGTCTCAACGCCTTATCACACTTTCTTAATGCTTTAACGTCGTTTAATGATGCGCTCGAACAAATGTTTCTTTTGTGCTATTGCTCTGACATACGCCGCTTTCCAGTTCATGCCCGAGGTTTTCAACATCGACGCTGTTCTTTCAATTTCCATATGGACTGGGTCCTTATCCACCAATTTCATATGGGTCAGTAAGTCGGCATACCGCTGACGTAAAGCCCGTCGTAGTCTGGATGCCAATCTGTTATGGACTTAAATTGCGGCTTCCTCTTTCGAATACCCTTTGCGTTGAAACTTGTTTTCTGTGACCTCCAACATCTCGCCCATCTCGGCGTACATACTTTCTTTGAACAAATCCTTCCATAGCCGCGAGTTCACATTATGTTCTTCAACCTCGGGTTGGTCCTTCACGGTTGGGTGATATTCCGGGACTGGTGGTATGAAGAAGGCCCGCTGTACGGGGGGGTTGCTGCTTCACCAAATGTGGACTCGGTGGATGGTGTAGGGGCTGTGGTGATCCCCCGCCGGGTAGCAGGTGGGTCGTCAGCCGGCGATCTTCGGGAGTATGGGCTTTTAAATCTACGAACAGGTAGTCGTACGGACGACTTGTCGCTTCTTGAAACGCCTGCATGAAATGGTCGATGTTCTGAGGATAAATTCGACTACCAAACACACGAGTTTGTGCTCTGTCGATGAGGTTGGAGAACAACACAAAGTATTGGCAGTTCAAGGCAATTTCAAGGCACTGATCTTTGACCCCGGCGCGGTGGAAACCTTTGCGCGCCGTGGTCAAAGGTCAGTTCCGATCACGTGATCGGAAGCGGAAGTGACCTTACAGAGGTCGTATGCAAATGTCACTTCCGAGATCTGAGCTCCACAGGCTTTGAGCTCCAAAAGCTTCGACCCAAGAGCTCTGCCACACGGGAGTTCCCACCACCACCACCGGGCGTTGACGCCCGTCAACGCCCGGTGGTGGCAGTGGTGGTGGTGGTGGTGGTGGTGGTGGTGTGTGTGTGTGTCTTTGTGTGTGTGTGGTAGTGTGTGGTGGTGGTGTCAGTACATATGTCTCATGAACATATGTCTCTCATCAGTCCTTATGTATTGGTCGACAGATCAACATGTCGTGTACGTGTACGTTCTGTCAGAGAACCTTCTCTCGTCGCGATAGTATGCTCAGGCACATTCAAGGCAAACACAACCAAGAGACACCGCCGAGTCCCGCTATAGGTCCAACAAGTGCAGTAGAGCATTCCTATACGATGACGGTGAGCGGCCCTACTGCATGTGGAAAGACGTCCTGGGTAATGAAGTTCTTAGAGGAAGGTGTGGCAACCCCGGCTCCGACACGTGTTGTTTGGTGTTATAGCCAATGGCAGCCCGCCTACGAAACTACGCGATTGCAGAATGTGAGTTTCGTCCCAGGGATTCCTCATGACATAGACGAACCGTATTACTTTGACCCCGAGCAGACCAACGTGGTAGTGCTAGATGATCTGATGAGTGCGGCCAAGGACAATTCGAAAATCGCCGACCTATTCACCAAAGGGTCCCGTCATTGCAATCAGTCCGTCATCTATTTTGACCCAGAATCTCTTTCCTCAAGGGAAGGCATCCAGAGATATTGCCTTGAACTGCCAATACTTTGTGTTGTTCTCCAACCCCATCGACAGTGCACATATTCGTGTGTTTGGTAGTCGAATTTATCCTCAGAACATCGACCATTTCATGCAGGCGTTTCGAGAAGCGACAAGTCGTCCGTACGGCTGCCTGTTCGTAGATTTAAAAGCCCATACCCCCGAAGATCGCCGGCTGACGGCCCATCTGCTACCCGGCGAGGGATCACCACAGCCCCTACACCATCCACCGAGTCCACATTTGGTGAAGCAGCAACCCACCCCGTACAGCGGGCCTTCTTCATACCACCAGTCCCGGAATATCACCCAACCGTGAAGGACCAACCCGAGGTTGAAGAACATAATGTGGACTCGAGGCTATGGAAGGATTTGTTCAACGAATGTATGGACGCCGAGATGGGCGAGATGTTGGAGGTCACAGAAAACAAGTTTCAACGCAAAGGGTATTCGAAAGAGGAAGCCGCAATTTTAGCCCATAACAGATTGGCACCCAGACTAAGACGGGCTTTACGTCAGCGGTATGCCGACTTACTGACCCATATGAAATTGTTGGATAAGGACCCAGTTCATATGGAATTTGAAAGAACAACGTCGATGTTGAAAACCTCGGGCATGAACTGGAAAGCGGCGTATGTCAGAGCAATAGCACAAAAGAAACATTTGTTCGAACGCATCATTAAACGACGTTAAAGCATTAAGAAAGTGTGATAAGGCGTTGAGACAGGCGTTAAGGCGTAACGACGGGCGTTGACGGACGTCACTGCATTTCGATGAATTGGTGTCAATTCCATTGAAATCAGAGCTTCTGAGCTAATTCACCAGGGCGTTGAAGCGTTAAGCTAAGCGTTTATGGGCGTTACTGTCTATAAAAGCGAACCTATTTCCAAAAGCACGCACAGTCGACGTTCAACCGTCAACATGGCTTATACTTGCTCTGAGTGCGAACTCACGTTCACCAGACATTACGACATGATGCGACACCAGAAAAATATACATGGGATTGAAGACTCCGAGGAGTCCGTTGAGGCGGTTGCTGATACAGAGACTGCTGAGAGTGTATCGACTGATACCGAAACAGAGATTGCTGAGAGTCTATCTAGTGATACGGAGAGCTTGACCTCAGATAGTCAGCCTACGTCCGTGGAAAGTGAGGCAGAAACCTACACTTCTGGGATCGTATTGTGACAGCAGCTATCAATACTTACGCTGCAGCGATCGAGGACGCCGGAGAGGATAATTTACAACAGACGTACACCCAAAGGCGCCCCCGCATCAGGAAAACAGCCATGGCGATCTATGAACAGTATACCTTACTACGGCTTGGAATGAAAGGCGACCGCACGCACAGGTCCATTATGAAGACCAAGCGCCACTTGGAAGAGGCTATGGGACTACCACCCACCGAGGCCCTGGAAAATGCGATCAGAATGCGCAAACAACTGTTTCAGGACATGCTACCCGAAGAATATCCAGGCCTGTCCGACGATGATTAGAATAAACGGTTCAGAATGAACATGACCGAAGAAGGAACTCTCTGAAATGGCGACTTCTGATTGGACAGGAATACATCTAACGGACAGGAACGAATAGGACAGATGCAAATGGCGGTCTCTGATTGGACAAGAGTCTTTCTTGAATTGTAAACATACCCAACGCGGCTTCCCCAGCGTGGGTATGTTATGATGGAGGGGAAAATAAACTATATGAAAACAACTTGTTGTTGTTGTTGTTCTCTTATGTGTCATCCTTGTTGTTGTTGTTTTCTCTCTCCGGTCTATATCATGGCGTCAAGGCGCTATGCTAGAGCGTGAAGGGGTAACTACGAGCGCTGACGGGCGTCACTGCATTTCCAATGAATTAATGACAATTCCATGAATATCAGAGCTTTTGAGCTAATTCTCCAGGGCGTTGAAGCATTGAGCTTGGCGTTGGCGGGCGTTGCTACAAAATGACACCTCACACGACGCATTCGGACTAAGGATGGTACCTCCCCACACCAAATACCTTCCTTCACTGCCCCAAAATGTCCACTTTCGCTACTACTCGTACCGATGACGTCATCAATGACGTCACAGATGACGTGAACATCCCTCAAATCGGGATCTACCCCCTAGCGCTACAACATGACAACTCACACGACGCATTCGGACCAAGGATGGTCCCTCTCTACAGCAAATTCCTTCCTTCACTGCCCCAAAATGTCCACTTTCGCTACTACTCGTACCGATGACGTCACAGATGAAGCGAACATCCCTCCAATCGGAATGTACACCCCGAGAGCTACAACATGACACCTTCCAGGGCGCATTCGGACCAAGGATGGTCCCTCTCTACCC
>JAVTVY010026262.1:0-10047 GCA_036873755.1 Hanleya hanleyi | reverse complement strand
GGTCCGAATGCGTCATGGGAGGTGTCATGTTGTAGCTCTCGGGGTATAGACCCCGATTTGAGGGATATCCACAACATCTGTGACGTCATTGGTGACGTCATCAGTACGAGTAGTAGCGAAAGTGGGCATTTTTTAGCAGTGAAGGATGTTACTTGGTGTAGAGATGGACCATCCGCGGTGCGAATGCGTCGTGTGAGGTGTCATCTTGTAGCAACGCCCACCAACGCCATTCTTAATGCATCAACGCCCAGGTGAAATAGCTCAGAAGCTCTGATATTCCATGGAATTGTCACTAATTCTTCGAAATGCAGTGACGCCAGTCGACGCCCGTCGCTACACCTTAACACCATGATATAGACCGGACAGAGAACAACAACAGCAACAACAACAATGATCACACATAAGAGAACAACAACAACAAGAAGTTTTTTTCATATAGTTTATTCTCCCGAATGTTACATCATACCCACGTTGGGGAGCCGCGTTGGGTATATTTACAATTCAAGAATATTCTTGTCCAATCAGAGGCCACCATTTGCATCTGTCATATTCGTTCCTGTCCGTTAGATGTATTCTCAGCTACTCTTGTCCAATCAGAAGTCGCCATTTCAGAAAGTTCCATCTTCGGCCATGTTCGCTCTGAACCGTTTGTTCTAATCGTCATCGGACAGGCCAGGATACCGTTGAGGAAACATATCCTTAGATAGTTGTTTGCGCATTAACTTAATGCGCGCGCGCATCTTGTTTTATTATTATTATCGTTATGACGTTGTTGTTCTGACGTTGAATAAAAATGATGATGAAAAAACACAAGGATGGGTTTTGACTTTCTTTTTTTTTATTTAAGTCAACAAGAGTTATACAACTATAGAATACAAATAGTAGGGGTATGTACATACATAGAATAGTAGTGATTAAGGTACATAAAAGTTTTGTCAGGAGTAGGATTTGAACCTACGCAGGGTATCACCCCACCGGCACTTAATACCGGCGCCTTAGACCACTCGGCCATCCCGACTTTTACAGTTTTTATAACTCGTGACTCCACAGTTATTAGTGTTCCACATTTTTTACAAGTCCAAGTAGGTAGTGCTCACACCATCGGCCAATACTTTCCGTTTCGGATAAAAGAAAGTAAAGGCGTCTCGTTGCTGGATATAAGTGCGCATCTGGTGGTCCACCACCCGGAATCCTCGGTTGGTGCCACTGGCACTGGCCTGGCTCTGCAATACACCCAGGTAGAGATCTTTGTCGATGGCAGGGTCACGTCGGTTGACGCCTTTACAACTAAACTTGTTGTTTCCATCTCCTCCGTAACAATAGTAGGTCTTGGACGACAGGGCGATCATGGCATCTCCACTCCACTCGAGTTTAAACAGGCCCGGTGTCCGTTTGTCGTAGGTGTAGTGGTCGCGTCGAGGTAGCCACAGGTCCCGATCCGCTTCATATTGTTCCCGTAACTCGGGTTTCACCAGGGACTCCCAATCGGCGTTGGAGACGGCCATGTAGGCCGAATCTGTATCCATCTCCATCAACTGCCAGTCTGAGGAATTAAAATAGACACCCATGAAGTCGTAGAGAAACTGCAACATCCTCAGCTTGGCCACGTGATAGACCATACATCCAATCTGCAGGGGTAAATTGTACCGGATAGTCTTCTTAGCTGAAGTGACTTCATAGGTGTCGTCATCGATGACCTCCACGGACCGAAACAGAGGAGAATTCACTTTTTTGCAGGCTTGGGCAGTCGTACAAATGTTCACGTTGACGTGCTTATCCTGATTGGTTACCGTTTTTCCATAATAACCATTGCCAGTGAGTTTCCAACATTCAGCCATGATGGCCTGACTCGGGTATTCATCACCTTGACGACGGGCCGCCGTGACGAGCTCGGCATTCTCCGCAAAACAAGCCTCAGGGACGTACTGTATCACTTGATAGATTTGAGTAATTTCCAAACCGTGCTTCATGTACCACTGCAGTAAGGGGGTGCCCAGCAATATTTTGTGCGCCCACATACTTCCAATCAACATGCGGCGTGGTTGAGGTAAACACTCGTGTTGCTCTGCGTAGGTGCGCATGGTCTCGCCAATATCATCCCGACCCACCAGCGTATTCTTGAAGATAGGCGGACACTGGGCGAAGAGGGGCTTGAGAGTGTCGGGAACATGCAGGTCGCATTCTACAAAACCGTAGAGCTGCCCCGAACGAATGGCGGCCAACATCTGTGGCAGACTCAGCAGTCGCCGACGACTCAACGGGTACTCACGCTCTTTTAGGAACCGTTGTAAATGGGGCCGGGCCTGGCACAGGGTGTGAAATTCACACTCCCACATTTCAATCAAATGGTAGCCTCGCTCTTTCACATAATCTCCGTTGGCCACTACTTCCTCCCGTAATTCTAAGGGTGTTTTCCCGCGTCGCTCATTAAAACGACCCGCGCTGAAATGACATTCGTGGCCATGCCAGTAACAGCCATAAAACTGGAAAACAGTGGGTGTTCCTTGTACAAGGGCAAACCCATCGACGGGGAGACGCCGATCGCCTATCCGCTTCTCAGTGGCGTTGGTCTGGTGTCGTATATAAATACCCCGTCGATAGGCTTCCCACTCCAACCACTGGTCGGCAAGATGTTTTTGAGGCAACCGTTGGGGTGTAAAATGACGTCCTTCCGCCAACCAACGTGTATAATGACCACTGGGCATAGGTTGGGCCAACGACCACAGGTACAGAGCATTGGCATCGAATCCAATGATTTTGGCAACGGGTTTTCCACTGGGGAGAGTCGTGACATCCTTCTCGTGGTAGCGGTGAAAAATAAGACTGGGCCCGCCCACAATGTTATCTTTTAGACAATTATGCATGTCCGCATCTTTCTGTTGTACCAGCGAAAAGTAAGTGGAACACTCTTGAAACAAATGGCGAAGGGCCAGCCCCGGTAAACTTAAGCACTCTTTAAAGATGTCCACGTGCATTTGGCGTTGAAAAAGTTGCACCATTTTCTCGGCCGCCTGTAGGAAAGGAACCACATCTAGGTTGTTGTACCATATGAGGAAATCTTCCAAGGTCTGCATATGTTCATCGTTCCATACCTGCTGTAGTTCACGGTACGTGTCTTCCGGACATTCCACTTGCTTCAAATCATCAAAGAAGGCGTGCCGAGATGGCAACTGTGTTTCCTGCAAACGGTCGAGCGATGATATATACGTGTAAGGGAACCTCCCTTTGGATTGTGCACAGTTATAGGCCTTGACCCACTGATCATAGCTACAATTAGGAGCTAGGTAGTTGCGCACGTCCAGGAAATGCAGTGATGTAGTAGTGAGGGCCATATGATTATTGATCTTCTTGATCACCGACTTGAGGGTATCGGACTGGGCCAAGTAAGGGTAGAGAAATTCCTTCACCATGTTCAGATCGTAACGCCCCGAGTTGAAGCCGAGCACCGGTAACTGACTTAGGTATTGTAGGAACCGTAACTTCAATTTCTCCGCATACGGTTTCGGTAGAGGAACATCCTGCGACTGCACAGGCTGCGACTGCAGGGACTCCGACTCGGACTCGGACTCGGACTCGGACTCTTCATCATCGCTGAACGCTACACCCGGTACAGGAATGCGGTCGTCCAGTTGGTCCAGGACGTGCTGAAACTTCACCACCAACAATGCCGTACTAGCCGCACTGACTTGCTCTAAATACTCCATCATGTGGGTAATCAACTCATGGGAGTTCCCCGTGGACACGAAACACACCGGAGCAGCGTCATAGCCAGGTACGTTGCTGGAAATACTGACACTCAGAGGAATATGGCGCTGCGTCCACTGTGTTTTGGCAGAAAACAGGTCCATGGGCTCCAACAGGGCTTCAAAGTCATAGCACGCCCGGTAGGAAAAATAACGGTGCTCTTCCGGTATGATGAGTCCCTCATCGGCCAGTTCCTCGAAAATAGTAGGTGCATTATGATACACTCCACCCGGATAGACTCGCTTCACACTGTTGTCACAGATTTTCTCGTGGCGATGTAAGTCGCGAGAGTATTTAAACACCCGATGGCATTGGGCACAACTGAAAGACTGGGCGTACTGGCTCATATTGGAGATCAGCGAAAAATGACTCATGCCATTGTCGTCGAACACATTGACTTTCATCGTAGCAGCATACCGTTCTGTGGATCGCCGAACCAATTCAGCCACAAATGTATCGTCATCCTCCCGTCGTAATCGATAGACAAAGATATTAATATGAAACAGGGACTCCACGTCATCCAAATGCTTGAAGGGGACACCTCGGAAGTGCCGCTTATCCATGTCTTGCTGCTCTAAATATTCTTCCCAATACCCATCGGCCACTGTGTCACAACTCTGGGGGTTACACTCGTCCACATGCACGGCCAAACACCGAAACAGACATTTGCGGTCTTTGTAGGGCCCCTTCACCCCTACTGTTAATGCATACAGGCCGTGTCGATGAAGCAACCACGGAGGCAGTAGTACAGGAGCACCGATAGGATGATCTCTCATTTTCGTGACGAAAAATGTGACGTTAGTCACCATTTGCACCACCCATTGGGTATTGGGGCGTTGCAACCGAGCCCATTCCAATGGATCCAACGTAGTGAGTTGCTCGACCACCGGCTCCAGAGAAATGGCATCCGTGATGGTGAATGGCTGGTCAAACACACACGAATTATTACTCGGATAGAAATACCGCAGCTGGTCCGTCTTTTTGTGCCGTAAGATATACCCAAATGTCACATTCAATTTGAAGGCAGTGACCTGATCTTTAAAAATGTTGTCGGCGTAAATAGGAAGATACGTGAGGTCCTCCAACCGAAAATTATACAAGTCCAATAGACGACGGTCACGGTGGAAACAATGGCGTATGGTAGCCCAGTGACGTTGATAAATGTCCCTGACACGATCATCTTCAGGCAAGACTTCAACCGGAGGTACTGCTGGATCAAAGGGAAAATCTTCTCCACGTCTCATGCTTTTCGTCTCATACAAGCGGCTAGGCAGGCAGGAGGACTGGTTGGCAGGCTGGCTGGCTGGCTGATCAAGTCAGGTCAGGTAAGTCAGATTGAATACATCCTTTCCCTAAAAATCAACTCCTTTTATACATTTTACTACTGGCGGCCATCTTGTACCCACCTCCCACATGGCGGCCATCTTGTACCCACCTCCCACATCTTGCACTGACTGACACTGGCGGCCATCTTGTACCCACCTCCCACATCTTGCACTGACTGACACTGGCGGCCATCTTGTACCCACCTCCCACATCTTGCACTGACTGACACTGGCGGCCATCTTGTACCCACCTCCCACATGGCAGCCATCTTGTACCCACCTCCCACATGGCGGCCATCTTGTACCCACCTCCCACATGGCGGCCATCTTGTACCCACCTCCCACATGGCGGCCATCTTGTACCCACCTCCCACATGGCGGCCATCTTGTGGCGGCCATCTTGTTCCCACCTCCCACATGGCGGCCATCTTGTCCCCACCTCCCACATGGCGGCCATCTTGTACCCACCTCCCACACATCACACATGCGCACACCGCCCCAATACCGCCACAAAACCTACACTTATGACGTCACACCAGGTTCTGCGCATGCGCAGTGAGGCGCTATTTGTTCAATTCGGGTATTGTATACTACTGACGTTATCACTGACATCACAGATGACGTGGACGTCCCTCAAGTCGTAGTCAACACCCCGAAACATTAAATGGAAAATGACGGAGACACCAATATCTGCGGCCTTGTCAATTGGTGTACTAGGTTTATAGTTTTCATATGGTATCGTGAACATGGATAGCATCTCCCACAAAGATGTGGAGCCTAAACTAACTGGTCCTCAGTGTCGGTGCTTCCGAGCTCTGGACTCTTTTCAATTGATTGATTGAAATTGTAGTTTAAGGGCCGCTTCCCATTCGGATTTCGCGGCCCATCAACTCAATGTTTTATTTGAATTTCGCGGTACATTTCTTTGTTTTTTGAATATCTTTTCCAGCGCTAAGTATATAAATAAATAAACGAATAAATAAATAAATAATAAATAACAATGAGAGATTAGTAGGAGATATAAATAGAAGTAAATAAGAATCGCTATGTACAAGTTCGTAAGTCTCTTTCTGTTTGTTTTGGTTAAGTTGTACTAGTAAATATGAGTTCACTGTAGGCCTAATCGCGTGGATGATTCCTTTGTCTTGGTACCCCTTTGTACGCACAAAGCCGTCCAGAAAAAACTGGGAGAACCATGGGCGTCTTCAGGATTTTTCGAATCGACTTCCCTAGCGACGCCCTTGGGAACAGGGTGGGTTCTTCCAGAAATCTGTGCCTGTAACAATTGCTTGGAGTGTGTATGGGGGCATAGGACGGCAGGTCTACGTCCTATATTGCGTGAAAGTCAAAGGATCATATTCTGTGTTGAGGCGTCAGTTCGGTGTCATCTATGGGGTAGCGTGTCGGTGTGGTTTAGGATTTGGTATTCTGGTTGCTCAGTTCGGTGGGGTAGCGTGTCTGGCGTGGTATAGGGTCGAGTATTCTGGACGCTCTTGTGGACCGACGATGATGATCTTCATCATGTTCATCTCCATTTCTGAAAGTATATGATGAAAAAGTGTGTAGTATTCTTTTTTGTGGGTGACTATTTGTGTGCGTGGTTGTTTCTTGGACCTGTGCTAATGATTTATGTCCTTGATTGTTGAATTGGTAGCGGCCTTTCGGTTTTATAGACGAATGTGGTTACCGGCCCACACGGAACATGGTATCTCCGGTGCCCACATTGCCTATTTTATTGCGAAAGAGAGATTTTTGGCCAATATTGTCGCAGGGATGTTGATTGGTCTTGGCCTCCGATTTTTTAGACTAATGTGGCAACCGGCCCACACGGAACATGGTATCTCCGGTGCCCACATTGCCTATATTTTATTCCAAAAGAGAAAATTTGGCCAATGCTGACATTGTTAGTTAGTGATGCGCATGCACGGGGGTAGTGTTATATGCTAGAATAATAGCCAGCAGTTTTGATAAAATTTATTAAGGACTTGAATACCTGTTTTCTAATGGGGGGCTTAGGGTTTAATATCGCTGGTAATGTTAAGGGAGTGTTGAATTTTTTTAAAATTTTTTTTCTCTTTTCAATCAACAGTCCTGTTATATTTATACATGATGATACAATGGTAAGATTTTACAAACCTACAATTCACAGTTGGAAACTTAGTACACAGCTGATTTGAATATACACACACTCAACACCTAGACATACTGTTGTTTATAATTCAGTTTAGACAGGAAAGTTGTTACGACACAGAGACACCTGGATTCAAAAGTATTCTTGTGTCAACTATCTGAATGTCTGTCACATGTTACATACAGTAATATACCAGGTAATTATCATAATAATTTTATAATTAACACTACTGGATACAGTCAGACATCACAATACCATCAAATTAGATTGTACGGATATTGGACCACGCCTGGGTCTTTTCTCAAATGCTTTGAAACTTTCTGCATGCATCTTTAGGCCTTTGTAAAAAATCTAAAACAAATCCCAGACAGACGCTTTGGTGACGTTTCATCTGTTATAAAAAGGCATTTTTGCCATTTTTATGCAATTGTTGCGCACAAACTACCCAGTACATTGGACAATAATTTTCTGGTGTGAAATGAAATAGTTTTGGGCATGTTTATTCAATAAAATGTAATAATTGTAAAATGTAAAAAAAAAAATGACGAAAACACAAATCATGCAGGCCGCCATTTTTAACATAGGCGGCCCCTACCCCATTCTCCCAACTTCAGCTTTTGTAACCTCCAAACCGTCGGTAAACAAGGTATATACGACAATAGGAGATATACAATCTGATGCCATGAGAATACCCCTACCCCTGCTCGGGAAGTTATGTCACTGACCCTGATATGACAAAGTATAGTCACAAGGTTTCATCGGCAGTTAATTTTCTTTTGTTTCGGAGATGGGTAAGAAATACAGACTTATCATAACGATATACTGATTGGCTATAACGATATAACAAAGTCTTCCTGAAGCTATACAAACTCATTACAACGACAAAGGCTTAAGAAGATACACAAACTCGTTATAATAACTTTATATCTGTGACGTGTCTATACTAAAAAATATGCATGGCATTCCCCTAATATGTTTTCGTACATGTACACATCGTATCTCCCAGGGGTTTAGAATATGTAAAACGCAATACAAGGGAGCTTGGTAAAGGCGGTCATGTGTGTAAGCATGTCCATGCACCAATCCCTCTTATCTGATATGAAATACAGATATTGTTTAAACCACTCTACGTACGGTGCGGCACGCCATGAAGCATATATATATAGTATTGAGGACAGTTGATAGCATACGTATTACATATCATATGATGTAAATATGTACAATACACTTAGTACACAGCTGATTTGAATATACACACACTCAACACCTAGACATACTGTTGTTTATAATTCAGTTTAGACAGGAAAGTTGTTACGACACAGAGACACCTGGATTCAAAAGTATTCTTGTGTCAACTATCTGAATGTCTGTCACATGTTACATACAGTAATATACCAGGTAATTATCATAATAATTTTATAATTAACACTACTGGATACAGTCAGACACCATCAAACTACAGAACTAATACCGTTAAATGGCAATTCACATGCACTCACATCACCTCAGAATAACACCACAACCCAAAGGGCAATGCTTTATAACTAGTAATTCACTGAGGGCAAGGAGATATATGCAGAAGTCTACTCATATTACGTTCCACTCGCATGGGTCAACATTGTGCAGTCCTATTTAGCTCATCTTCAGCACGTCAAGGTTTCTATTTTCGAGCCAAAGACGAATCGTTGACCAACTTGCACAGCAGACCGCGTTCCGCCCACATTCCAGTTACGTCGTGACCTAGAAAAACTGCGCTGATGGTAAAATACTTTTGGGTTTGGCTTTCGCTGCTAAACTATTCGCTGATACCGAATGTAAAATATTTAATCCAAGCACGCATAGCAATAAAATATTAATGGATAGACCCGTGAAATTTTATAGAAATCCGTACGTTTCAGTGGGAAGGTGAGGTCGGATACACTGACATCGCGGACCGCCTTTAAGGATAGCTATCCCCGTAGAGGGTCAAAATTGGTCATTTTTTTTTATTTCTTCAATCAAATATTCACTATTTCCTCTAACATTTGGTGAAAAAATTAAATCAAAATTATAAATAGAAGTGCTTCAATATTAGGATTAAAAATTTAGTTTCCGGGGCACTGCAACAATTAAACAGATTGCATTAGCTTGGGCTTGGCTACTATTATTTTTGTCTGTTCAATTTCCCTTTCCAAAACTCATTTCCGCAGTATTATGGTAAGCTAATTATATATTAGTCCTACTTATTTACATTAATAAAGATCAAGATTCTGATCAAAACCATGCAAACATGCTTATTTTTGTTTCTAATTATGACAGTGACACTTCACTCAGACACCCGCCGTGAAGTAATCTATACAGGTGTGAACAAGTTTTAGCAGGTTTTTAAAGTTTAAATTGGACTTTAAACCGACTTGATGAAAAAAATTTAGTGTAATAGTTATCCAGAATAAACAGGAATTCGAGTAGGTCCCATTAGACAGATTAAAAATGTATTTGACAATAGAATTCAAGCCAAAAATAGTTTCATTGTTTCCTACATTTGCCTGGCTTGTTGGATATTTGATGGTAGATGAATGGATTTATTTTCCCTTCAAATAGATTTTGTTTTAACTATGTTTCCTTTATATTCATTAATGTTCATGGTTGTTGAAAAGGTGCGTGTTCATCTGCCACTGGGTATCGCACAAGCTATGGTGTTTTCGAATCTGTTGACACGGTCGCCATGGTCGCGGTACTTAGTGATCTGATTGGTCAATATGTGCAAGATGGTGCTTTTGCTGATTGGCTGACATCTACCGCTGTGTTGTCGTTGATCGCGATACATTTCTCAAGCGTGACAGGGGCTATATCTAAGATAGATATACC
>JAVTVY010026261.1:0-11475 GCA_036873755.1 Hanleya hanleyi | reverse complement strand
ACAAAGTTTACCTGAAATGACATGTATTTAACACAGGGGAGAGCAAAACGTTTGCCGATCGATGGCATGGGCCATATGAAATTATCAAGACGTTGGACCCATGCACTTATCGGATCACTTGTCCATTCACAGGACACACTAGCATGGCTAAATTCCAGAATCTAAAACACGCTTATGCCTACTAGCTAAATAATATCTAGCCCTCACGAGTGGGCTATATATTATTTAGCTAATGCCTACCTGCAGAGTCAATCAGATGAATGTCCCCCGACTGATGATTCGTGCCCGAGCTTCGCTCAGTTGTTGACTCAAGCATGGAGACATCCATCCTCGCTAAAACAGGGGTGACATCCATCCTCGCTAAAACAGGGGGTATCTCTATCCTAGATATAGCCCCTGGTACGCTTGGGCAATGTATCGCGATCAACAACACACAGCGGCATCCTGCACATATTGACCAATCAGATCACTTAAGCACCGCGACCATGGCGACCGTGACAACAGATTCGAAAACACCATAGCTTGTGCGATACCCAGTGGCAGATGAACATGCATCTTTTCAACAACCATGAACATTAATAAATATAAAGGAAACATAGTTTAAAACAAACGCTATTTGAAGAGAAAATAAACCCATTCATCTACCAAACATCCAACAAGCCAGGCAAATGTAGGAAAATACCGAAGCTTCAAAGGCAGTCCGCAAAGTCAGTGTATCCGACCTCACCTTCCCACTGTAGGACTTGAATTGGGTTGAAACGCACGGATTTCTACAAAATTTCACTGGTCTATCCATTAATATTTTATTGTTATGCGTGCTTGGATTAAATATTTTACATTCGGTATCAGCGAATAGTTTAGCAGCGAAAGTAAAACCCAAATGTATTATATACCATCAGCGCAGTTTTTCTAGGTCACGTAACTGGAGTGTGGGCGGAACGCAGTTTGCTATGCAAGTTGGCTCACAAATAGAAACCTTGACGTGGTGAAGATGGGAGACATCTTGCCCGGGAGATGATCACGAAGACGCTTTGGCATGGAGCGGACAGTCTCCACTTCCATCTAACACAGCTAAGGACCGACTGTCGGTCTCAACTGTTAGTGTCGTACCACTTCATGCCCCACAATCTGATCTGCATGACAAGCCAACAAGTCCTAAAGCACTTCTCCAAGGCCCAGTGTCTCCAAGACGTTCCAATCGAACGCCTAAACCTGTTGTTAGACATCTAATTGCCACGAGTGTATTTATAGGTTGTCTTGCGCTGCACATGTCTTTATTGATAGATGCTGCCAAAATTGCATGATAGGCATTGCGCTGTATATGCCACATATGCCTTCCTGTCCTTAAACGGGGAAGGCATGAGTTAATTCAATTTCGTCTCGATTCCATCGTGTTAGTGATCATGTTCTCCTAAGAAAAGTGTTGATATCAAATGTTAGCAGACATTTACCTAATGAGGAGGAATATCAGAATCCTCCAATGTTATGTACTATATTTCATCGTGGCCTTAAAGATGCTTGGACATGTAAATTGGTGAACTTTATGTGCTGAAAAAACCCATATATTTCAATCTTTTGAGAACCTGCTCTGACGGGTTATTCCAGGTAGGTTTTACCGAGATTCCAGGTAGGTTCTACCTCGGTAAGGAGGTGGTGTGAGGGTCAGTCGAATCGTAATAGGCCGAGTCTTGACCGGCAGTGGTAGAGATTGAGAGTTTGAGAGCGTCTGTACCAGATTGTGTCTGATGATCATTGTGGTACTGGTGATCGATAGGATTGTGACTCGGTCGGTGAGAATCCGTGTGATGCTCCGTGTCGTACCGTTCTATAAGGTCGCCTGATCTGCCATCACGGACGAAGAGTTCCTCATCATGGGTTAGTTGAGTGGAGAGAAGAGGGTCATCACGTTGTAAACACATGCCCACACAACACACCAGGAGAGCTAAGATAGTGATCACAGCACCACTTGTCCTCTTGGGGTTTGGAATTTCAACGACAACCCCACTTTGTACATGTCTGAGGGTATCAGCTTCGTCTGCTTCATATCCGTTTCACCTGGTCTGCCGAGACTCAACAATTGAACCAATTCGGCCAACTTTGCTTCTTTATGAGGTGCATCATCTTGCCTTGGTGGTGTTCCACGGTGTGATAGTCTCATCGCACTAGTTATGGAAACATCTCTTCTCGAACTTTCTGATCGGCACCCCCTCCACCAATCACACACTCGCTCCACTGATGACATCTGGGACATTCCCGTAGAATTTTGGTCGACTTTAATGGCTTTTATCACATCATAGAGTGCATGTGGACTCGGAGGGAAGACCTGTAGTACGAGTTTTGAGGTGTAGACGGGTCTTACAGGGTCCAAATGTGTCGTGCGTGGTGTTGTATTAAAGCGCTTGAGCTGTAGATGAAATTGGATTGCTTTTCACGTTGACCCGTTAGGTCGACAAGTAGTAGAGAAAGGGCCTATTTGGATGCAAATGAAACTGTTGGAAGAGGGATGGTCCAAATATGTTGTGCATGCTGTTGTTTTGAAGCCCCAGTTGGGTAGAATATGGCTAAGGTGGTGATGTTGATATTTAATGAACAAAAGCGCATGAGCAGTCAAAGAATAGTATAGAAAGGGCATTTGAGGTAAGATTCGCTGTGGGCTTCATCACACAAACATAACTCAGGGTGATGTCATCGCGTGCATGTGACTCGCAGTGTACACACTCGGGCCAGATAAGGAGGAAGAGGGGTGAGGAGAGTAGTGGACGAGGCGTACTTAATGCTCATTTTTTAGTGCAGTGATGCCCTAACACTGGGAAGTAAGATGCCCTAAACAATGATGCACTTCCATGCCTAGTCCCTTACGCCAGGACACCATCAGATGAAAGAGAGATCAATGCTTTTTGCCATGCTCCAGTCGCATTGTCAACCATGTTTGCGCTTGTCAAATCAGAAACCCCTGTTTGAGAGATCTTTTTCTGTTTGGCACCTCGTCAGTCATCACTATCACTATGTCTGTCATTCTGGTGATAAAAAAGTGGCATTGGCCATGGTCCACTCTATGTTTGGCATTGAAGCTGGGCCCATTCCAAGGGATCCAATTGGTCGACCTGGGCCAATGCTGTCTCCAGTGAATGCTGACTGGTGATGGTGAAAGGCTGAGCAAACACCTGGAAATATCATTCGATCAGGTGAAAGTTATACAGGTCTAGCAGAGGTGGGTGGCGAACGAAACACTGACACAAACCATGGACTCGTGGTGATGGTATATATCGCTCACTGGATGGGCATTGGGTAGGAGATCGCTGGAGACCTCTGAAGGGTCATCCACGATGTGCAAATTAATTGCCCTCCATTTCGTTTGAAACCTGGCCCAAGATCTTGTCATCGAAATCTGGCTGTTGAAATAGGGTCACAACGTCAGAGGATGGGAGAGTTGTTTGACCCTTGTGCGATGGGTGGTTGGTGGTTCCTCTTTCTCAATGCCGATCTCCTGCACCCTCAAATGTAGCTGCAGGGTTCCTTCACCTTGAAGCTTCCAATTCGCAAGGTCTTTTCAAGGTAATAGTTCCTGTTTTCCAGACATATTACTTCCAGTGTTACTGAAACTATACATATCAATTATGAATGTCCTGTGAACAAGTATATTATTCATATATTGTCTTTCGAATAGACTTGGAAATTCCTCTTGGATGATTAAAGAATACATCTCTATGATGGCGTTAATTTTGCCATCAGACACCTGAGGAAAATACAACTCAGAGCTACAATTTGACAATTGAATTGACAACAAAGGACATGAATTTCCATTTCCAAGGCCTTTTCAAGGCCTTCAACACAATTTCTACTTTTCAAGACTTTTGAAGGCCTTGAAGTCTAAATTGTCATTTTCAAGGCTATTCAAGGTAGTGTATGAACCATGTGGCTGTGTACAGGATGTCATGTGAACTGGTGTCACATCAACTAACTCGAAGTGGTGTCCACATTTATCACATTCCTACTTTGTCTCTGCCCCATGGAGTGCACAGTCATTGTGCTGTATGACCTGGGCACTAAAACAACTGTGTACATCATAAAGATATATTGGGCGGTTTCGTCATGGTTGACAGACTCATGATGGCACAAGTCGTGCAGATGAGTAAAAGATTTCTAGCCGTTAATACAACTGAAAAACTTGTGGTTGATAGTGTCTGATGAAAGAGCCAGGCCGCACCCATTCTATAGCACATTAGCTGGTGAACAGTGGTTCTAAGTGATCACATTATCACCCATGGAACCGACACTAATTCATCACAATGCTGTAATGCATTTTTAAAGCCTGGCATAACAAATTGGGTTGTAGGATATTTTGCTTACAGAATTTATACATAAATCTCTGAAATAGAATAATATATCATATGCACAACCAGTAGGAAGGTTCTGATGAAACTGTGATATATAACAATAGAAGTCACTATGTCTCTGGTATGAATGATCAAAATTTAAAAGTCCCAGGGGGAAATACTGAATTGCTCTGTAAATGTTTCAAAACAACCTGTTCCTACATGTACTCTGGGCCAGAACAGAGTACTGAACTTGTTTGCTGACATTTTATAACCTTTAAACAAAACCAGAACATATGTTTTAATTAATGTTAAAATGTTCTATCTGTGTTATCTACCTTAATGCTTATGGGCATAAACAGGTTCTTCTGAACACCTGCATGTTGGTATGACCTTGTGAGTTTCAAAGAATTCCTCCTCTCACACCAATGCGACCTAGTTTCCACTCAAACATGCTCCTACCTACAACACAATGTCATCCTTGCCGGAACTTCAACGGTCGCTGCTCCCCAGTGATGCCATTGACTTAGGTTGGTGCCACTAACACCAAAAGGCTCAACACAATGCTAAAGGGAACCTTTACCGTTCTATACTACTGATGTCATAAAATTAAATAACACAAGCTACATCTCTGAAATATTTATTGCATTATGGAATGGTATTCCTCTATTACTGATATACAGTACAGCAATATTTATTGACATTTGACCTGACAAGGAAAATACATGTTAACAATTTTGATTTTTCATAAGTAGTTATAATTAAAATGCCATATCATGCCTCATGAGTTCATTCTAAATATATGTATTTGAATCTCTGCAAGGAATGCGGCACTATAATTAATATGTATCAATTGATGTCAAATTAAAATGTACGTCCCTGTGAGCCTCAAAATTAAATGTTGAGAATGGTTCCCAAATCTAATCTGTTCATTAGATTATTATACAAGCTGTTGCTGGATGTATGGCATATCATCAACCATAACACAAATATTAAGAAAAATTGTTTAAAATCATACATCACATTTAGTTCGCAAGTTGGATGAACATCAATCTTGAAGGAGAATGCAAAGGGTATTTTTTCAATGGCCAGTCAACAGAATTCTCAGTAAAATTTTAACAGTATGCTCCAAAGGGTTGCAGGGAATTAAGGAATTTAGGATTCTTTAGCTCAATTTTATGCGAATAAAAAACATCTGCGGTACCTAAATGTTTCTTCATTTCTTTACTGTTTTCCTCCCATAAAATTTGAATAAAAAAAATGCATGTGTTTTGGAAACATACTTTTGCTCTAACAATGCAAAAGGTACACGTACCCATCATAGATATCTTCTATCTTCTTCGTCATTTGACAAGCTCTAAAAGAACGAAACCGGTTATGACAATATAATATCCAGTTTTATACTCATCTATCTACCCATGTGTAGTGTCCTTATTTTCTATATATATCAAACAAAAACAAGACATCCTTAAGGTAGATTTTCCTCTCATGTTGCAAGTCATGTCAACAAGGGAGCCATCAAATATATATATATGCAATATATTATAATTACATTAGGTGAAATCTCTAAAATTATTGCTAATTTGTGGCATTATCCATATTTGAGTAAAAGTAATATTGACAGAAGTTGTAGCATTATCCACACAATAAAATCACAGTTAGACCAAAATCCTTACTGCAGAAATATGCTTAGCACAAATTGGGTTGTAGGATATTTTGCTTACAGAATTTATACATAAATCTCTGAAATAGAATAATATATCATATGCACAACCAGTAGGAAGGTTCTGATGAAACTGTGATATATAACAATAGAAGTCACTATGTCTCTGGTATGAATGATCAAAATTTAAAAGTCCCAGGGGGAAATACTGAATTGCTCTGTAAATGTTTCAAAACAACCTGTTCCTACATGTACTCTGGGCCAGAACAGAGTACTGAACTTGTTTGCTGACATTTTATAACCTTTAAACAAAACCAGAACATATGTTTTAATTAATGTTAAAATGTTCTATCTGTGTTATCTACATTATTTATAGAAGTTCCCATCATGTATAAATTTGCATCATTATTTATCAGCCTGACTTTAAAGAACTAGATTGTTACAATGTAAGTAAAAATCAAATTTTGTTTTACAGTTTACTAATGTTTTGATTTAAAGAATAATGAAGACATAAACAAGCTTGTAATCACTAACTAATACTGTCTTTGATTTAAGTATTAGCTGCAAGTACCTTGTGATGAAAATCTGATTACTGGCCTGGCATAAGGCTTCAATAGCAGAAGCTCCTGGATGGGACATTCATAAAATACATATATGCATTCATTAAACTCATAATTTACAAAGGTCAAACCTCTGGATCGAAAGGCCTGACTAGATCAGGATAGTCAGTATGTACAGGTTGGTCATGTTCATTCATCATTCAGTTCAGACAGATCTCGGTATATCATCTTATCCATCACTCCACTCACTTGATTGACATGTATGGTAATCCCTCTATTAATTCAATCCATCTTTCAAAATCAATCACCCCCAATTTTTTGGGACAAAATTCAATCAGTGGTTCTAATGAATTTGATCACCCTCTAAAATCAGTTAAATAATGGATTATCTCATTTTATACCATTTTGTCAATATCCTGTTCTCATAAATTCGATAAGCCCAGATTTTATGGAAGGAAATTTCACTTCCTATGATTGAATTATTAGAGGGATTAATGTATTTATATCAAAGAAAAATGAATAGCTAATTTTTTTCTTGCCAGGGCTTTCACAATGAATTGCTGGATGTACTGAAATAGGCCAGGTAAAATGATTACATGTCTGTACAGGTACACATAATACAAACATGATCACAGTGCATCAATCATGTCACCATCAATATACCCAAACGTATCTGTCCTTAATGATTCATACATGACAGTATGTTAATAGTACATGTATGTTGAATATCAAAGGAAAGTAGGCCAAGTGTTACTCTATTTATTCCCCCCGCCCCCCAAAAAAGGACAGATAATTGAACAGTCCAATATAACTACAGCAAAGTTAAATACGGAACTAATCATAAATTTCAGGTTTGGAAGGTAGAATATATAATCACGTTAAAACAAGAGCTGACGATATATACCTGTGCACAACTTTTGCCTGCAGGAAACCAAATCATATGAGACAAAGTTTGAGAGTCTAGCTATCATCCTTAAATATCTTAAACATGAATTGCAGGCAAGCACCTAAAAGGTGCGTGGACCCCTCAGCCTGTTTTTTTTTAGTCAAGTAGGATCAGGGCTGCATCTAGAGCCAGTTTAGTTTTGGAAAACATATGGGCACCCAAAACTCAAATGAAACAAAAAACTCAAGTGTTGTTTTTGTTCAATTTGAAAAGATTTCTGAAGGAAATACTCCTAGAAAAAGCTTCTGGAAGCCTCAATATCGATCCGATTGCATAGCTGGGTATTGAATTTCATGTTAATAAACCTCTGTTTTGTGATTGATCACAGGCTCTTTGCGCCAAAATTCACTTAAAAAAATTGGACCCTCAATAACGAATTACGAAAAGGAACTGGGAGTTTGGGATCGGAACCTGCAAAAAATCCCTGGATACCGTATATAACAGACTTCGGTTTCACGTGAGTGATGTGCTGGGATTACAGCATGCAAGGAAGTTTAGCTTTATCAGTGGCAATTTATGCATTGCACAAGTGTGATAACAAGTAAACACACTTATTGACACAGGCCAACCTTTATCATTATTTGGGGGGGGGGGAGCTCCAGGTATGCAAACTGATTCAAAATTGCACACAGTCATGCTAAAAATGGGCTCTCCTAATCACTCGTTTTACATAATTTCCAAGGTACAGTAACATGTTTGGTGACAAAAATTGAAGCATTATGTTGTACCAGTTAAATGTGTGGACACAAATATGGTTCATGCAAAAGTTTTAGAATAAATCATATGATGTAGAATAGAATGATTTAATAGCAAAATTTAAGAAAAATGTTGTCCTTCATTCAATAATAATCATGAATGGACCAGGCTTTCTTGTATCAGGGAACCTTCAAAATTCACAACGAAACATGCAACCAAGGGTTCCCGATGGGCATAGATAACAGTGCAAAAGCTAAGCCATCAATAAATTAAAAAATAAAAAAAAAATAAAAATCATAAAATTATCATAGCCATCTGAAAATCTAATCATTTCATCTGTCAACATTCAGGAAGCTCTCACCAAAGTTTGGTCAGGCCCGACTTGATAGATCTGCAGACATTCAGCGGACAAGAACATGTTGATGGGCATAGATAACAATGCAGAAGCTAAGCCATCAATAAATAATAATTTTTTTTTTAAAAATCATGACATCATCATAGCCATCTGAAAATCTAATCATTTCATCTGTCAACATTCAGGAAGCTCTCACCAAAGTTTGGTCAAGCCCGACTTCATAGATCTGCAGATATTCAGCGGACAAGAACATGTTGATGGGCATAGATAACAGTGCAAAAGCTACGCCATCAATAAATAATAAAAAAAAAAATTAAAAATCATGACATCATCATAGCCATCTGAAAATCTAATCATTTCATCTGTCAACATTCAGAAAGCTCTCACCAAAGTTTGGTCAGGCCCGACTTCATAGATCTGAAGATATTTAGCGGACAAGAAAATGTTGACGGACGGACGCTAGGACGGACGGACGTACGTACATGGCAACGACAAGACCCCACAGCCCTATGGGCTGAGGGGTAAAAATGAATCTGACCTAGAATAAATAGGTCAATCTGACCTAGAATAAATAGGTCAATCTGACCTAGAATAAATAGGTCAATCTGACCTAGAATAAATAGGTCAATCTGACCTAGAATAAATAGGTCAAAGTCATCTTCAATAAAATGATCCATCATTACATACAAGTATGGTCTGAATGTGGAAAACCTACAGCTATAATCCTACATAAAATATTACTTCGAAAAAAATAGGTCAAGGTTGGTCAACTCTCCATGCTTCCAGCCACCACCAATACTTTGAATTTGGAGAATCTTGAGTAATCTTAAAACCGTTCAAATTAACTAGCATTCGACCTTAAAACAGGTCAAGGTCAGTCAACTTGTATCGGTATATGCTTCAAGAATCACCAGTGGCATATGTAGTATGAATTTTGAAAGCCTAATCTTTAAAATTTGTCCTTGAACTAGAATTTTGATATTGCAAATTAGGTCAAGGTCAGTCAACTTTAATCAGCAGTTGCATATGTGTTCAAGAGCCTAGCCAGGATCCCTCAGGATAATGCAAGAACTAGAAGTTGACCTTGATCAATAGGCCAAGATCAGTCAAATCAGAAAGGTTTCTAATCAATCACCAGTTACCTATATGTGTTGTACGAATTTGAAGAGCCTAGAATTGTAACCCTTCAAATATTTACTAGAATTTGACTTTCTGGCTCATCCTAGTTGCATATATTATATGGATTATGACTTGGCAATATTCCTTCAAGTGTTAGTGTGTTACTAAGCCAGATGGAAAGAAAGACAGATAGACGGACTGCAGTGACTATACCCTTGGACCAAAATTTTCTGATTTGTGGTCAGTAACCTTGACCTTTTGCCCTCAAAATGAAGATGGTTCTTCCTTGCCCCATGGGTAAGGTATACCCAAATTTTGCTATCAATCTACATGTATGACTTGGAACTAGAAATATTGCACAGTTAACAACAATTAACCGACTGACAGAACTACCTATCACAGTGTACAACCTCCGCGATGGGCAGACAGAAAGTGATAAATGCTGTTACAGGGTCTGACATTCGAAAATTAAAAAACACAACAGCGATCAAGGTGTCCAAACTCTGACGGGATGTATCCTGCTTCTTACAGGGAATGAAAGAGGGTCACTTTTTGGCAGAAATAATTGATGTAATTTGTAAATGCCCATTTGTTTAATATGCAACTTTGTTTAGGTCCTTCATCGGGAAGCAGCAATGCTCCTGGTGATTGGTGACAATGCTGAGGCTACAGTTTCTTTCAAAGATACATCAGATACCTGTTTGTAAAATGACCGCTTGTATTCACGACACTGAATCCAAATTGCATGTGGGTTTTCAATTATTAGGCATGCAACAAAATTATTTTCCAATTTATGCGGGCATGCAATCTTAAGGGTACCTGGAGAAAATAACTTAACCGCTGCTCCGAGCATCTGTAACATCAGAAAATGAGTGCCCTACCTGATGATATGTGGTCTTGCTAATAGATTGAAGACTACTAGGTACTACTGTATTGCAAATCTAAATTATTAACAGCCAAATATGTATATTTTGTATTTACATATCGATAAATATGAAGATTTTCATAAAATACAATGAAAACATGTAATTAAATGTAAATAAATGTCTATATATTATGTATAATTATACAATATATTTCCTCTTGTATATATATCTCTTATATGATACACAGGAGATATTCCTTGATATGTCTCTTTTTGGTCTTATGTCTTCAATTCAAGCTAAAACTTCATCAGAACATATATTAAATAACACCTGCATACAATCAATAAACAATACAAACAAGACTATTCACAGGGCTTGCGTTTAACATGGGAATCCAGCTTAACTCCTGTAAATTGAGTAAAGTTGGATCCAAATGTATAAGAATAAGAACTCTCGATTCCCATATATTCCCATTAGGAAGAATTGCATCAATCTGTATAGCTTCTCATAAATGATGACGAAGAACAAGGTCTGTATTCACACAGTCTTTGAATACTTGATTACCGGAACCAAAACAATAACCACAAACATTGATTAAAGTGCCTTATTCTGAAGCATAGCTTGACAATATTGAAACTCAGGTAGCATTCATCACAAATTCCCTTATTATTAGACCAAAGAGTGCATGGGTATTGAGCACTCGAAGAATACGACGCAAGATTTAAATCCTTTCAAATTCAAGTATCATGTAATATGAAGGTTCATGTCCCATAACGTGAGTACATGTATGTGGTCAAATTATCAATCTACATGCATGACAGGTTACAGTGCAGTTCACATTTAAGCAGTATAATATCAGATAAGTATAATATAGATGCATATTTCATGTTTCAAATCCCCAGGTTCAATCACCATCAACCAATTCACTAAAAAGCATACAACCAGTCATCTTTA
>JAVTVY010026260.1:0-11657 GCA_036873755.1 Hanleya hanleyi | reverse complement strand
AGTGGATTAGTCTCCGACATATAGTGCTGGCGATTTAGGTGCCTCAGTCTGGGGGTCGCTGGTTTGAATCCCGCTCGGTAGTCAACCAATTTTCTGCACTAGAATCTGTGCTATAAGATAGTGCATGGAGCCTACATGGTTAAAGATATTTGGGTCTGACTTTGTGTGCTATCTCCTTAGACCTGGGAAATTTGTCTGGTTATTGTTTGATAGCAGCTGTTCATCACTAAGTGGCACTGTAGTCCGAGCCTAGGTAAACCTTTCATGATTTCATCTGAATGGCTTGTTTGATTTCTATGAAATATTTACTATAATGGTCTTGAAGGATGGTCAATGTGCTGAAAAGGTTTTGGTGTAGCTGGAATAACTATATAGGCACGTTTTTGCGTCGTCAAAAAGTTTTTTATGAAATTAAAATTTTCCAATTTTATACTTGGAGAACTTTTCAAAAATTGTTCTATTCTAGGTTGCCATGGTTGCGAAGTATGAATATAGGATTGCTGACATGATAATTTCCTTTCAGTGCAAACCAAATTTCCATTTAAATGAAAAATCACAATTATCTGACTAATGCCAAAACCTCCATAACTATTATCATGATTAAAGGTTTTTTTCATTGAACTCTCATGTGCCATCTCCCTAGGGCTTTAGATTTCACCTGCTTGTTTTTTCGTGGTATTTGGTCATCACTAGGTGGTGCTGTAGACATGAATGCAGGTAAACCTGTTTAACATGATATCTTCTAAACAACTTCTTTGATTTCCATGAAATTTGGGTATAATGATCTTGCAGGATAGGCAAAGGACAGATAAGATTTTGTTGGTGTTGGCGAAATCATGGAGGCACAATTCTGCATCCCAAAATAATTTTTTTTTGTTCACGAAATGAAATTTTACTTCTTTGAATCAGGGAAAAGTAATTCATGAATATAACATTCCTAATGTTATAATTCACATCCCTTGTAAGCCAAATGGCCAATTATATAAAATACTTGAAATTCTTATGACCTCATTCCAATGTCTACATACCCCAGGCCAGATCTGGGGATTTCACATGTACTTTCCTGACATTTGTTCATCATTGGGTGGCACTATAGACAGTAAACTTACATAGCACAATTTGTTGGCTCTTCATGAAGTTTATTATTGTGATCTTGTTTGACAGCTTTCAAAGGATTGAAAGATTTTTTTGGGGGGGGGTAGTAATTGAAATTGTAGTTTTAGAGCCACTTCCCATACAGAAATTTGGAATTAATCATTGGAACCATTTTGCCATCTTTGCAGATATCTATCTCATATTATTCAACTTCATTCCCGAATTGATGCTGTTTCGATTTCATTCATAATTTAGGGAAAGTTTGATTGCGTAACTTCATGTAAGGAGAATACAATGTAAGGAGAAGTTAATTCTGTTGATAGAGGAATTTCCATGCAAAGTTATGACCCTTGACAACTAGCTTCATTTGCCAGATGACGGTCATCTTAGCTATGAAAACTTATTTCTGTTCAGATGTCTATCTTTGTGAGCACACCATACTCTACATGTTCAACAATAGAAGTTCGGCACTTGCCGAGATCTGTCTATTGGGATAGCTGCGGTTGGCTCTTGAGAAATTCAACCAATCAGGAACAACGCTACATGCTAGTTATCTTCATCAAATTAACACAATGTGGAAACAATTTGAACAAGAGCCCAAGGGGCTTCAATATACGCCCGTATATCTGGAATCACATTGATCCAAATTTCAAGGCTGTTTAATAGCCTTGATTCCTATTGGTAGCTAGCAATCCAGAGAAAGGTCTACAATTTTGTGCTTCTGAGAATGTAACATATATCACATCTAAAATTGAATGATAACCTAAAATGAGCTTAACTCTTGGCAACTAGTTGACCTTGGAGCAAGAGCCGAGAGCTCACATATCCCACACTGAAATCGACAATAGTCAAACACAAGAAAATAGTAGTTTTTCTGCAAATGGATTTCTCTCAGACGAGAACATTTTTCATGAAGGAAGAAGAAAGTGATGAAGTAAACCTTTGTTCTTGAGTTAATATTAAAACAGGTATGAAGGTCATAAAGGACCCATCTCTCCGTTAAATTAGTAATTGTATGGTTTTTATTTCACAACAGTTTAACTAAATGTAGCTGTTTCAAACATGGCAGGCAACTCCACAGGACAAATGCTTTATACATGTAGGGGAGAGAACTCTGAATATTCCAACCTAACACATATAGTCAGCTAAACTTGATTCAGGTTTGGAGGACTGTGACCTTGACCTTTGACAAATTGATGTATGGCTCCTCTTTGCCATGCGAGTAAGGGATACTCAAAATTTGGTACCAATCCATACCTTGAAACTAGAGATATCGCATGGACAACAAATGTTAACGGATAATGGACAGAACCCAACATCGCATTACATGACCTCGTCTTCGACAGGCATATGAAAATGTGACTTGTTATGATTTCCTGATTTTGGGGTCACAGTGACCTTGACATTTGACCTAAATTTTGGTACAAGACACATCGTCTTCCCTCAACGTATCAATGGACAAATCATGATTTTTATGAATTTCATGCTTTTGGGGGTCACAGTGACCTTGACGTTCGGCCTTGACCTACATTTTTGTACGCGACACATCATGTCCCCCTGATGTGTCTACTGACACAAAAAAAGTAATTTTCAAAGATTTCTGAATTCCGGAGTCACAGTGACCTTGACTATTGACCTTGACCTAAATTTTGGTACATGACAAACCGTCTCCACATAATTTCTCAAGGGACACAAAAAATCATGATTTTTAACAATTTCACGATTTTGGGGTCACAGTGACCTTGACCTTTGACCTTGACCTACATTTTGGTATGTGACACATCGTGTCCCCCTAATATATCTACTGACACACAAAAAAGTTATTTTTAATAATTTCCTGATTTTGGGATCACAGTGACCTAAGTTGACCTTGACCTAATTTTTGGTATGCGACACTTCGTTTCCCCCTATTGAATCCACTTACAAAAAATTAGTAATTTTAAATTATTTCCTAATTTTTAGGTCACACTGACCTTTGACCTTGATTCTGGGGTCACAGTGATATTGACCTGGATCTAAATTTTGGTACATGACAAAACAGTTACCTGTAATTTCTCAATGGACTCAAAAAACTTGATTTTTAACAATTTCACGATTTTGGGGTCACAGTGACCTTGACCTTTGACATCGTGACCTTTGACCTTCGACCTTGACCTACATTTTGGTATGCGACACTTCATTTCCCCTATTTGAATCCACTCACAAAATTAGAAATTATAAATTTTTAATGATTTCCTGATTTTTCAATCACACTGACCTTTGACCTTCATTTAGTATGCAACACATCGTTCTCCCCTAGGGCATCCACTCACCAAAAATTAGAACTGTAGATAGAAAACTGTCAACGATCAATGATTTCCTGATTTTAGGCAACAGTGACCTTTGACCGCTGACCTCAATTTTGGTACGTGACACATCGTCTCCACCTAGTATATCCACTCACAAAAAATTGCAACTGTGAATAGAAAAAGTTCACAGATATAGACCGGACACGAACACTTCAGTGATTTCCTGTTTTTACCCCTCGGCCAAAATTTGGCCGAAGGGTATTGTCGTCGTCTGTCCGTCCGTCCATCACACCTTTCTCGTTACCAAGATATCTTCAGAACGACTTACCCTAGGCACACCAAACTTGCAGTGCACATCCGTATGCGCGTGACGCAGAACCCTATTGAATCTGGACCGGATTGGTTGGAAACTTTGGCGGCCATCTTTAATTTATGCGAAACCATCACAGCTTTCTCGTTACCAAGATATCTTTAGAACGACTTACCCTAGGCACACCAAACTTGCACTGCACATCCATATGCTCATGACCCAGAACCCTATTGAATCTGGATCTGATTGGTTGGAAACTTTGGCGGCCATATTTAATTTATGCGAAATCATTAATCTTGTGTATCTTAGGCACCATTTCACTGTTCCGTGTGTGAACTTGGTATAGATCATCGATGCATCAAGAAACTTCAAAGGAATGACCAAACCAGTTTCCCTGATTCGGTGGAAATCTTGGCGGCCATCTTTAATTTATGCAAAATCTTTTATGATATATATCTTTGATACCATTCAAGTGTTCTATACGAAACTTGGTATACAGCATCGATGTATCAAGAGACCTGCAATGTATAACCACATCAGTTCCTCTGAGTGGCAGGAAGGATGGGCGGCCATCTTTAATTTATGCGAAATCATTAATGATCTCGTTCTCTGATACCGTTCGAGTGCTCGATGTAAAATTTGGCATATATCATCGATGCATCAATAGACTTACGATAAATGGCAGTTCTGGTGTTTCTGATTGGGCGGAAACCTTGGTGGCCATCTTCAATTTATGCAAAATCTTTGATGATGTATATCTTTGATACCATTTCAGTGTTCTATATGAAACTTGGTATACAGCATCCATGTATCAAGACACTTTGCAATGAATAACCACATCAGTTTCTCTGAGTGGTGGGAAGGATGGGCGGCCATCTTTAATTTATGCGAAATCATTAATGATCTCTATCTCTGATAATTTTCAAATGCTCTATGACAAAATTTGGTATACATCATCGATGCATCAACAGACTTATGTAATGAATACCGACTTCTCTGATTGGACATAAACCTTAGAGGCCATTTCTAATGGCAATTTTTTTCATAATCTGTATATTTGTCACTTGACTGCTTGGTGTTCCTGAAGTCTTGCTTCAAATTGAATACATTATGAATGGCTGGCGCCCAGAGCCGAGGGGTTTTCAGATGCGCAGCTTCGTATTTAGGCCTGTGACCTTTGACCTCGACCTTCATTTTGGTACGCGACACATCGTCTCCCCGTAGGGTATCCACTCACCAAAAATTGAAACTGTAGATAGGAAACTGTGCCAGATATAGACCGGACACGAGAACCGGACAGACGGACGGAAACCGCCATCACATAATACGTCCACTTTTGGCGGGCGTATAAAAATGGATAAAAGAAAATGCGGGAATTGAGTTGGCTTTAAAAGAAGAAAAGGGGTTTTTTTTGGCAAGAACAGTAGAGTGCTTACCTGTAATTATAATATACTGAATATTAAGTATGAGATTTACAAAAGCAAGGTTAAGGGTCCAATTCCAAGGTTTGAACATATTAAAAAATAGTATTTACAAGTTTTGTACGAATAGAGCCGGTATAATTTCTTTACTAGGAGAGAAGAAATCTGTGATTTTTTGTTTGGACCACCCCTGATTGCGTACAGTTGAAGCTAGCAAAGAAAGATAGCTGGAAATACAGAGAACTGTATAGTCATTGGGGAGGATTTTAGTGAAAAGATATGTCAAGGTATGAGATATGTCTGATATACCAATTCTGACTAACTGTTCTTGTTAATGTCAATATAATGTTTTGTGTAAATGTGATGTATTGCTGTACCATATGTCTCTGCAGTGTGATGTATGAGGGTTTTGACAAAGAAATACTAATAAAATATAAATAACAAAAAAAAGTATCTTCATCAGGTCTGTCTGTTCATCCAACTTTCAGTTTTCTAAATTATCATTAAGCAGACATATTCAAGAAGGAAAATTAATTGTGAACTTGTTGCAAAAATATTTCACATACATCAGACCTGTTCCAGTGAATTAGGTCACATGTGACATCATGGTTGTCTGGTATTGTCCAGCTGTTGGTAGATAGATAGATAGATAATCTTATTTATTGTCGGATAAAAATGTACACAATAAACATTAGCCAAAGGCTAGTCAGTCCGACATTTAAAACAGAACAGTCTGATAACATACATAAAAATTTGCAAAACTAATAATATATATAAAAATTTTCAGTAGCAGTTAAAACAAATGGACAGATCAATCATATCTAGTTTTAATTTCTATTGCACATATGGGCAAAGAGAGCATCGACAATTCGATCCACCCCAGCTGCCCAGAAGCCGCTTAAACTGACGGAAACTAGTGCATTGTCTAATGTCCAGAGGGAGGGAATTCCAGACCTTCGGAGCAAGATATGTGAAGCTGTCTTGACCATATTTCTTTGTACGAAAGAACGGGATGTCCATAGTGGACGAACCAGTTCTGAGGTGCGACACATTTTGCTTAACCTTAATAAGATCACTAAGATACTCGGGCGATATATCATTAATAATTTTAAACACTTGAGAGGCAATGCACTTGATTCTGTTTAGCTCAAGAGTATTAACATTCGCCCTACTAAGCAGTTCTTCATAAGAACTAGATAAATCACTAAATACAACACGGAGGGCTCTATATTGTATTCGCTCCATTTTATCACACGCCCTCTTACTACAAAAATGCCAGACGATGGGGCAAAAATTAAAATGACAAAGGATAAAACTCCTGAATATGTTAAGCTTGCATCCAACGTCAAGCATATAGCTAAGACGGGAAAGAACATTGATTTGTTGCGAAGCTTTTTGACAGATTTCATCAATATGCGAATCAAAAGTCAGTTTACTATCAATGTTAACCCCAAGCAGTTTAACATTATTTTCTGAACTTATCACATGGCCATCGATATTTAAATTCATATCCCTGTCAGTGCCGAATAAAATTGCCTGAAATTTATCGGGGTTGGCCAACATCATGTTATCAGTAAACCATTTGATTGCAATGCCGGTTTCTTCCTCTAAAATGTGAATAACTTCATCGGCAGTTTCTCCAGATGCGCTGAGCGTATTGTCATCAGCGTAATTTGCTAAAACGGAATTTGAAATAAAGAAATATATATCATTGAGGAAGACATTAAACAAAATAGATCCAAGTAAGGATCCTTGAGGAACACCTTTCGCTATGTCTTTCCACTGACTGAAGTAGTCTCCTATCCTGACTCGCTGCTGGCGTCCAGACAAATAGCTACTTAAAAGTTTGCATGAGTTTTCTGAGAAACCGTACGCCTTCAATTTCTCCACAAGTAGAGCATGAGGCATACAGTCAAACGCCTTACTCAAGTCCATCAAAACTGCACCAACAACCTTATGATTTCTAAGACATTCTCTCCAGGATTCAACCAGGTATAGCAATACATCTTGACAGCTATAGCCCGGTCTATAGGCAGACATAAATACCGACAGTACATCGTTTAAGTAAGAATTCATCTGATCGGCATAAATGCCTTCAAATATTTTGGAAAAGCAATTTAGGACACTTACAGGTCTATAATTTGATTTTGACAAGTTATCACCTTTCTTGAAGACCGGTGTAACATTTGCAGTTTTAAGATCAGAAGGAAACACACCTTCTGTTATGGATTTATTCACCAGACCACACAAGGGATGAGCAATATCGCTTCCTGTAAGTTTTAGGATTTTGGCCGGTATACGGTCAGGTCCAGCAGATTTTTTCGGATTCAGTTTTTGTATTTTATTTTCAATTATACCGGGTGTGATCAAATGGAAGTCAAAATCATTATTCCCTTTAGTATTTTCTATAATTTGATGAACACGTGGGTGATCAGATGAATCAGAGGGGAGACAATTTCCAATGGTTGCGGCGATATTTATATAGTGATCATTCAACACCTCTGAGACTTTTGCTTGATCGCCTAAGAGTTTTCCGTCTTCAAACAAATTTATATCTGATTGATTATTCGCCAGTTTTTTTTGATAGAAATGATGGATAGTTTTCCAGAATTCTTTACCATTTGTTGCACTGTTATTACATCGTTCATTAAAGTAGTTTCTAATTGATTCACGTCTTAACTTTACACACAAATTCCTCTGTTTACGATACATCTCCCAGTTCTTGCTGTTTTTAAAACGTAAATATCGGTGGTACAGTCTTTTTCTTTTCATTATTGAACGTTTTAAATCAGAGTTCATAAAGGGAGCCTGATTGGCACGCACTGTCTTCTGTTTCAATGGTATGTGTTCGTCAACTTCATTATAAAGAGTACTGAACACTGACCAGGCTTCTTCCGCGTCAAATATAGAACAAATGGACGTCGGAATAGCTCGTATATCAGCTTGAAACTGATCTGCATCCAATTGCTTGCACGAACGATATGTAATAACTTTGGGTTTTTTAAGACCAATAGGACAGTTAATTGTAGAAACGACAAGGTGATGGCAGTCACTAAGTCCATACGGGATAACAGCAGTATGCTGAAAATTACCAGGCTGAGTGGTGAGAATTACATCAATAAGACTTTCAGTTACCCTGTTTTCTAAAGTAGTGAATTATCCTCCATACTGTATAATACTTGCATGCAAGGCACACTGTGTGGCTATTAAATGGACTGTTCAAAGTAACAGCCAATGAACGGATGGTGTTGTAGTGTACAGACAAGCTGAGACTAAAGCTGAAGGAACATCTCTTTGGTGTCATTGAGAAAATGACACATGAGCACATTTCCAGTCAAAACAAAGATAATTACATATATTAAAAATATATGACACATTGCCTGGCTTCCAATTTGCTCAAATATGGGTATATACGGAGAGATTATGAGGTCACGAAATTATGTGGTTCGACACTCCTAAATATTATGACTGGTCTTATAGTGATGCCAAACCCATATTCTGTCATGGTATGGCTTTGTCAGATGAAGATGCCTGGAGATTCAATTTTTAATTCAATTCAATTCTTTATTGGCACTAACACAATTCACACTGGTTATGGCCGAGAAACCATATCAAACACACTAGTTCAGTGTACTACAAGAAATAGTAATACGAAGTGAACACATGAGTAACAACCGAACAGCCAGTGCCATTACCTGAAAGGACTTCTCCTGTTAAAACTCTCAGAAATAAATTTTGCGAAGACTTTGGCGGTCTTAAATGTGTCACATTGTAGAAGTGTAGTGAATACCTTTTGGATATGATACATAGAGTTCGGAACATCGATGGATAAATCCTTTGATTCTCACTAATATTAGAATCTATCACAGATTTCAAAATAAATACATTGTCAGCCCCCCTATGATCCTTACGAAATCCACATTGGGAGTCATTTGGTTTGCCAAGGTCTTCCAAGTGAGTTTGCAGTCTGTTATTCAAAACAGAACAAAATAATTTAGAAAAACAACTACTTATACTATAGCTATTCCACGATAATTATTTGAGTCTTTAATAGTACCGGATTTATGCAGAGGTACGATGAGAGATGATTTCCAGCATTCTGGAAAACACCCGGAGGCCAACAGTTTATTCGTTCTCTCAAGAGATGATGGTGGTAAATCAGATACAGTCAAGTGAAACCTGTGTACACAGACCAGATTATAGTGATGGTCTTAACAGGGTTCTGGTATAATCAAGGTTCAAAATACTTTAAATGTAAGTCTTGGGACCATGGATAATGTCGGGATTTAGAGGTTGGTCAGTTTACCCAGGTGTCTGTATTGGGACCATGGATAATGTCGGGATTTAGAGGTTGGTCGGTTTACCCAGGTGCCTGTATTCACAGGTTTTGCTGTACATGTATACAATCCTGGAAAAGACTGAATTCAAAACGGGAATACTGCAATACAGGTGTACACGTTTATTGCCATGAAACAAAGAGAAAGTTGCAGTTTCACCGATTAACAAAATGCTTTTCAATTCATACAGGTATAATGCTGTTATACATGTTACCAAGTTTTTACATGGCTGAGCAGGAACTGGTTTTACTTGCTGGTCTAGGCAAAACTTTACTTCGTTTATGATTTCAGATACATGTACAAGGCAGCAGTGAAATTCTCTGTGTGGAGTCACACTAGATTTCATACATTCTCCTTATTCCATATTAGGAGAGTGAAGTTACACTCTCCCCACCCCAGTAACCAATTTGTATTGCATTGGATCAGAATTACCCATCTCATTCTCTGTAACCATGGTAACTATGAACATGATGAGTGTTGGTTTACAACAAGACAAGACACTGTTGGCTACCTATCGGCAAAACATTTTAATAATACACTTTCAAATCCAATGCAGTTACCATACTTGTGTAATTCTATCATCTCTATTGAAAGTTTTATTTCCATGTTCTATTGTCCCCAAGGCATCATCATGCTAGGATGCCCTCTGACAGCCCATAAATCTATATACATTCCTTGCATATTGGCAATAAAGAACTTTTATACACACAGTAATACATAATAACATGTTATATTAGTTAACATGATTAACAGTTCAATATCATCTTATAATCCTGTTTGTATCTCCTCCAGATTTGATTATATGGTCTACTTATGTACATGTACTTTGAAGAATCCCAATGTATCTGGAAAAGAGCCACAATATTGTCCATATTGAATATACATGTATTATATCAGAAGCAAGTAACTTGAAATCTGTAAACTAAGACTAGCACTGACACGACAAACCGAAACACCACTAGAGAGCCCAGCCCAGAGCCCAGGAGAAGCTGAGTCGGCACATGAGAATCGTGGATGAGATTAATTATGTACACTGCCTAGGCTGTGTATTTGAATTCCAGTATCTCAATCGAGGCCTCTTCCATTGAATCCCTCATGATGCATCAGTCAGTTTTCTGAATCTGTGCAAACACGACATATTCAGTCGACGTCGCATGTGTTACACGGAAGGGGCAGTGGCCAATGCATCCTAGCTAGCCCAATCTAGTTACAGACTTCTACTTCATTTGCTTCTGATTACATGTGTATCCATCCACAACACTTTTATCAAACAGGTAGATAGATATAAAGTCAGTCATTCTGTTGAATTGTATTTACATGTTCATGAATTGACTCAATAAAAGCAGATTCAATACAATAATCCACTACTATCACAAATACGGAAAATCAAGAAACACACTGGTACATACATCATACCATGTACTGATCTTGTCAATTTTCAGACAAGATCTAGAGGCCCTACTGCTGGATGTAGGTAATAGCACTATGGATACTTACATCTATAAAGGTCATTGATAATAGCACTATGGATACATACATGTACATCTATAAAGGTCATTGATAATAGCACTATGGATACTTACATCTATAAAGGTCATTGATAATAGCACTATGGATACATACATCTATAAAGGTCATTGATAATAGTACTATGGTAATTTCCCTAATTATTCGCCTTCCAAATTTAATTCGAGAACGGCTGATTTGACATCTGTCGTAATTTTCTCCCTCCTAATAAGATGAAAACCCAGCATTTTCAATATATCCGTGAAACAAATTTGAACACTCCAATCATCATCGAGGAGTTTTTGCCGCCCAAAGTAGGCCTAAAGTGAATACGTTACTAAGAATCACGTATTATAGTACATCCACATATATGCTATTATTTGTGAATGCAGAAAAACAATAGGGAATGGTACAATATAATCAGACTGAATTAGTGTTAGTGGGGGGGGAATATAAACATGATATGTATCTTCTAACTGCAATCACGAATAAATTATAATCATTTATCTTACTTGGATTCTCTTAACATATTGGTGAGATTACATGTTCCAAAATTCAGTAACATCTTCAGAAGCCTAAAACACACTTTAATGGTGAGCTAAAAACTAAATTCAAACCAGAAGTGGTTATGTGCACAATGTTATGTATATTACAATATGCACAATGTTATGACAACATAGGATATTATGCTGATGATCAT
>JAVTVY010026259.1:0-110284 GCA_036873755.1 Hanleya hanleyi | reverse complement strand
GAAAGTGGTGCTGACACATCATTTTCGACAAGCACGTGCTCCCCACTTTGTATAATGAAGGTGCCTTACGAGTGCGATGCACGCAGCTATATGGACTATTATGCCCAACAGGCCGGCGGTAGCCTTCCGGTCTTTAGTGGTGCACGCATGCAACGAGGACATGGACTAGGGAACATACTCGGAAGCATCGTCAAAACGTTCCTGCCCTTGGTGACGCGTGGGGTGAAAGCAATCGGCAAACAAGCGGTACGCAGTGGACAGCAAGTCGCCGGTGATGTCTTGGGGGGTACGGCACCCAAAGAAGCCTTGAAACGGCGGGCCAAAGAAGCAGGAGGCGTCTTGGTGGCCAAAGCACAACGCACCCTAGGGAATAAAAGACCTGCACCACCGAGACCACGCACCAGTCGACGACCGACCCAGCGACGACGCACATCGAAGACCCAGGATATCTTTTCTTAAACATGTCCTTGATCCACGCAGAGTCTTGCCCCTCCACCAACAGTGAATTTGATTTGTGGACCGTGCCGCCCACACAGACCAGTGCCGAACAAGGATTATGGGTGGAGCATCTCCCGCTGTTCAGCATCAACGCAACAGGGCCCATCGAGTTCACCATCAGTAATGCGGATACGGCCTATGTGGATTTAGCCCATACATACTTGTATGTGAAAGCCAAAATCGTCAATGGAGATGGCTCCAGAATCGTCGACCAAGCAACGGTGGGCCCGACGAATCTCTGGCTGCACTCGATGTTTCATCAGGTGGATATATTTCTCAGCGACAAACTCATCAGTGACTCGACCAACACGTGCCCCTATCGAGCCTACATCGAGACGCTGTTGTCGCATGGGCGAGAGGCTAAAAAATCTCAACTGACAGCCGCTTTATTCTACCAGGACACAGTCCAGCACATGGGCGTAGAGAACGACAATGTGGGATATAATAAACGGAAGGCTTTGACCGCGAACGGCGTCGCGGTGGATCTCATGGGTCGACTGCACGCAGACATGTTCATGCGAGACCGGTATCTGTTGAACAAGATCCCCATCAAAATCCGACTGATACGGGCGCCTCCGACCTTCGCCTTGATGGCCACTAACGTAGACGGGCATGCAGCTGACTATAAGATTGTCATCCAAGACGCAGTTCTGTATGTCCGAAAAGTGAAACCGAATCCAGCCGTTCAATTGGGACACCTCAAAGCCTTGGAAACAAAACCAGCCCAGTACCCTATCCGACGTGTGCAAACCAAAGTGTTCTCTGTGTCTGCTGGAAATATGAGTGCCAACAAAGAAAACCTGTTCCTGGGGGAACTACCCAAGCGATTGATCCTGGCCTGTGTGGAAAATACCAGTTTCAGCGGAGCCTACCCAGAGAACCCGTTTGACTTTAAACATTTCGACATCAATTTTGTGGCCCTGCATGTGGACGGACAACAGGTCCCAGCCACGGCCTTAACACCGAACTTTGGGCGCAGGAATTTCATTCGAGCCTATCAGAGCCTGTTTACAGCCACCGGTCAAATCAACCAGGACGAAGGAAATATGATCAGTCGGGAGGACTACGCGAACGGATATACGTTGTTCTGTTTCGATCTGACCCCCACCTTAGAGAACGACCATCAGCTGGCCCTGGCCAAGCAAGGCAATTTACGGTTGGAAATCCACTTTGCACGAGCCCTCGGGACCACCGTCAATGTGATCTGCTACGCCGAGTTTGACAACATCATTCAAGTGGGCAAGGCGCGCAACGTCCTGTGTGACTTCTCCACCTAACATGGATACAGACCAGATAACCACCGTGCTGGAGAATGACCCAGGGACACGTATGGTCTTTTAAGGGGTGTTCGCCCGAGATGTGTTCCCATTAGACCGTATGTATCCTGCTGCATACGTTCTCAACACGGACCCGATGGATCGGCCCGGTGAACATTGGATCGCCGTGTACTTGACAGAAGCGCAGGGCGAATACTTTGACCCGTACGGCCTGCCACCCCTCCATCCCGATTTAACAGACTTCATGGATCAAGGCACAGAGACGTGGTGTTGGAAGAGTCAAACGTTGCAAAGCCTGACCAATAGCGTGTGCGGACAATATTGCTTGTTTTACCTGTACCATCGATGCCGGGGTAGAACCATATCTACCATCGTACAGATGTTTGACGAGTACCCCAAGGCCGAGGACCGCGATGTACTCGTATATGACTGGGCCGTCCATCATTTCAATGTACAAGCTCCGTTCTGGGCTTAAGTTCTTTTAATGTACAAGCCCCCTGTTCTGGGCTTAAGTTTACAAGCCCACTGTTCTGGGCTTCAGTTCTTTCAATGTACAAGCCCCCTGTTCTGGGCTTCAGTTTTCACGTGGTTGTTCTCACGTTGTTGTTGTTGAACAAAAAAATGAGATCTCACCCAAAAAACCCTGTCTTGTGTGTTTTCTATATAAGCATAATGCATGAAGGCTATAACAGACATGTGGGGATTCTGTGAAACTGGCTTCGAATACCGTGGAGAAAGTAGCCCACCAGTGGCCTAGGATAATCCGAAATTCACCCGCGCAGGCGTGCGGCGCGCGCGCTGTGGCCGGGGCGGGCCGGGGCTGGGCCGGGCCGGGCCGGGGAAAACCCGGATGTTAACATCCGGACCCTACGTCTAAGGGGAACATTGGAACTCTTCTGTGTTCGAAGGTAGTTTTAGTGAAACCCGGAAGTGACGTCTGTGCGAACAACCCACACCACCACCCAACCACAACCATGGACCCATAGTGGTGGGTCAAACACACTCCCACGCATCCCCCAACATGCCTGCTTTCTATACTACGACCAGACTGCGCATGCGCAGACCATTGAACACGGACGAACTATCACTCCAGTCGGATGCTGCTTCACGAGAGCTTCAACATAAGACCTCATACGACTCCATCGGACCCATAGTGACCCATGTCGGCGCCAAAAATGTCTATTTCTATACACTTTCTCTACTGCGCATGCGCAGAATGACGTCAGTTCCACGTCACACCCACCCCGTCGGATACTCCCTCACGACTGCTTTACATGGATACCTCACTCGATCCCATCAGACCATTAGGGGCGTACCTAAACCCCAACACGTCTATTTCCACACCCTTTTCCCAGAATTCCCTGTCTGCGCATGCGCAGAATGTGGACAACGGCCGAGACCCTAGTCCAATCGGTTGCCCCCTCACATAGGTTTCACATTGATACCTCACTCAACTCCATCGGCTCATTAGGGGCTCACCTACATCCCAAAACGTCTATTTTCATACACTTTCTCTATTGCGCATGCGCAGAATGACGATATTCCGACCCCACATCCATCCAGTGGGATGCCCCCTCACATAGGCTTCACATTGATACCTCACTCGATCCCATCGGTCCATTAGGGACCCACCTAGACCCCAAAACGTCTATTTCCATACCCTTGGTCTACCGCGCATGCGCAGAATGACCATATTCCAACCCCACACCCAGCCCATCGGATGCCCCCTCACATAGGCTTCACATTGATACTTCACTCGACTTCATCGGACCACTAGGGGCTCCCCTAGATCCCAAAACGTCTATTTCCATACCCTTGGTCTACCGCGCATGCGCAGAATGACCATATTCCAACCCCACACCCAGCCCATTGGATGCCCCCTCACATAGGCTTCACATTGATACCTCATACGACCCCATCGGACCACTAGGGGCTCCCCTAGATCCCAAAACGTCTATTTCCATACCCTTGGTCTACCGCGCATGCGCAGAATGACGATATTTCAACTCCACACCCACCCCATCAGATGCCCCTTCACGAATGCTTCACATTGATACCTCATACGACCCCATCGGTACACTAGGGACCCCTCTCGCCCCCTTCGGGGATGTCCGTGTCTCTTCGGGCACCTCCGTGTCTCTTCGGTGATCTCCGTGACATCTTCGCAACATTGTAGCGAACGTGCAACAATGTTGCAATCTCCTATCATGTTCCCACGGACCTCACCGAAAAGACACGGAGATGAACGACATTGAGTCCCCACAGACAGGTCAGTACATATCCTATCATGTTCACAGGTCACGCTCCATTCACCGAGACCGGAAGTGACGTCATACGGCATCCATTCACCCAGACCGGAAGTGACGTCATTCGGGACTGGTGGCGCCCCCTGGCAGGAAAAGGGGAACCAAGAGTTACCTCCCTGGAAAAACCGCGTGGATATGCTCGCTACCTACTACTCAGGAAGAACGATAGAATAATCTGTTATTGTCTGAGTGGAGTTGCACAGACCACAAATAAAAATGTACTTGCGACTGTCTTAAAAATCCTTACATAACAGCGCATGGGCGTTGTTTAACCAGGAAGAACGATAGAATAATATACAGATATCGCATGCTGTGAGGTGTGATATCACGATTAGTCAGCTCGAGAAGGTGATGTTCAACGAGTGCGGAGCACGAGTTGAACATCACCTTCGAGAGCTGACAAATCGTGATATCATACCTCAAAGCATGCAATATCTGTTTTATTATACCGAAAAAAGCCATAAACAATACAAATAGACCTACAGTGTAAAGAGAAAAACCAAGGCAGCGAAAACCTAACGTAAAACGCTTTCTGTCTGTACACGCCGTCGTGATTACAGCGGAATGACAGCACAACATACGACAATGCTACGAAAGAGTCTGTTCACGGGCGATAACTGCGCGAGATCGTGTGACATTGCCTCTGCCGTGTGACGTCAGCGCGTGATCGTGTGATATCGGCGCGAGATCGTGGGACATCACATTGACGAGCTGTTTTTTCTATAAGACATCGAGAATTGCGGAATATCACGTGATAGTGTCTCAACCAATTAAAATAAACGAATACACAGTGAGGTATAATAATCCCTGTTACTGTCAGAGGAGTTGCACAGACCAACAAATAAGATGTAGGACTGCCTTAAACCTCCTTATTCACCAGTCCATGCAAGATTGAAAATATGTAGCATTTGTGCTAATTATACAATATATTTTCTTTAAGGAGAGGCAATCGGACAATTTGGAGCTGCGATTTAGAAGAAATATTCAATATTTATCATGGCTGCAATGTAGAAGAAATATTCAATATTTAGCATTTGTGCTAATTATACAATATATTTTCTTTCGGGAGAGGCAGTCCGACAATTTGCGTTTGCGAGTTACCATAAATATCGAATATTTCTTCTGGCTGCAATTTAGAAAGAAATATTCAATATTTAGCATTTGTGCTAATTATACAATATATTTCATTTGGGAACAGGCAAGTCAAAGTGCTAACTAGCAATAATCCTAGAAATTATCTTCAAAGTAGCACACCCCTTTCTAAATATCACTGATTTTAGAAATTATTTGCGAAGTAGCAGATCTGCTAAATAGCATGCGAGACAATAATAACCATTCCTGCACCTTAATGGAAAAAAGCGGCCGAATTAATACATTGAAAGTTAGACATAAACGCCTTTATATTATTAAATGGCTACGCAGTATTACCGTGAAGTTTTTATCATGACTGTTTCGTCATCAATTCGAGTCATCTATAAATAGAACAACGTAATGATATTTAAAGAGCACAGGATTTTTCCCAGCAAAACCCCCGTACAATGTCCTGGCGTAGCATGACGTCATCGGGGACCAGCAAGTCTCAACATGTTTTATTCCGTGGTGTGGATGCAAAAGGTAAAAACATACCCGTCTGTGCATGTTCTTTATGTCGGTAACAATGGCACCGGCGTCAATCGCCCGGATGAGGACGGCGAGTCGATCGTAACCGCATACTCACTCAAAATCTGAAAAAACGGACCAGATTTTCCAGATTCTTAGTGAATATGCCGGCAGTTTTCAAATCCAAGAGTTGCATGCACCCTATGTGCAGATGGCGCTACGATCGACTTGCCCTCGTCATCCGGGCGATTGACGCGGTGCCATTGTTTTCTAGAACTGCTACTAAACCCACACTGTTGGTTAAATCCATACTAACTAATAATTACTACGTTGCTATAGTACCATAGTAATTATATTGTTTGCCATACTTGTACCATTTTACGAGTCGTGCAATAAACATATTGTATCGTATTGTCACCGACGTTATTCAATTAAATTCAATGTATTGTACGTTACATCCATGAAGGACAATGTACAAAAAACAAGAACATAAACATTATAATACATAAGAGACTTAAGTTAGACAACTAGTAGTCATGTTCCATGCATAGTCTTGGCAATATTGTGTTTCATGTATATTTGTGATATTGTGCCCCTCTTATCTTAAAACTTGTAGATATGTACTCACAAACATAGTGAGCATTCAAAGAATTACGGGGATTCATTATAGATTTGAGTAGATGAAACGCACCAGATCTATCTTCTGCACGCTGATATCCTGAAGTAGCTTTGTTCTTTCTTGGCCATATGGAAGACAAATTAAGAGAAAACGTTTCTCATCTTCAATAAGATTTGGATTACACAATTTACAAATCCTTGCACTGAGAGGATTTGAATTATTTTTATTTTTATACCTACCCACTTCTATTTTATACCTACCCACTTCTATTTTATACCTACCCACTTCTATTTCGAGGCAATGAGTACTTAACCTAGGATTAGTTAATTGTTTACGTAGAGTCAGTCGCTTAATATATTGTAGGTTATGAAAACATAAAGTACGTGAACGGAGTTGGGGGCGGGGTGGGGGAGGGGGCGGGGCATTTTTTTAACGTTTTGTGAGAGATTGTACCAACTACCATGCTATTTTATAATACTAGCGCGTCGACAATGTGTATGTATCAATGCATCTACACCACAGAATAAAACGTGTTGGACTCGCTGGCCCCCGATGGCCTCATGCTACGGGGGTGTTTGCTGGAATAAAGCTCTGTTCTATTTATAGATTATTACGTCAATTCTATTTATAGATCACCGAATTGATGACGAAACAGTCATGATACAAGCTTCTCGGTAATACTAAAGATACTGCGTAGCCATGTAATAATATAACTTACACACTGACTCTATTGTGTAACCGGGGTTTTTCTTTTGCCGTAATGACCCGGCGCACAATGGGTTTCACTTGTGCCCCGGTGTTCAAGTAGCAAGAAGCGGGTGTTCATGCCGATCAAATCCGGGGTAATATTTGACATGAACACCTCCCTAGTTTCAAGAGACACACTGACTTCTTTGTCTGGCATGGGCATTCGTCTGCGTGAATCGCCTGGTCGCCTTCAGGAATTAGCAGGTGTGAGTGTTAAAGTAATTTATTAACCAGTACCCGGTGTTCAAGTGATTCATCAAACATTTTAAGATTAATCATTGAAAGAACGAACACTGTCCGTTGAAGTGTGCGACGGGAGATAACTCGTATGAAAATGATACAAAAGCCTTTTGATATCGAACTTTCAAGTGAAATTTCGAGAAACACAAGCTCAATTCATCTTCGCATTTCAAGTTAAATGCTACACTAGCGTTCCGTCACGTGTAGTGTTCGACTTGGATATGCGAAGATGGCTCAATTGAGCACCACTAAATCACAAGTCAGCTTTGATAAATGTCAGTCAAATACAAAATTACTTTCCATTATTGGAGTGACAAGCTACAGGTATCGTTATAGGATCTGCATGGAAATACGCCGTGTAAATTTCACACTTTGGTTTATTTTGCTGCCAGTCACATACCTTCTTGTCGAGTGACACCAGCGTCGTCGCGGTCGTGCATTCTTGCTGTAGTTTCACTGAACCCAGTCACAATTTCTTTTTGTGAGCGTTACACTATATGCCTTCTGATATACATACATTAAAACAGCGACTGCCTCAAATATAGGTCTAATCTTTGGTTGTCGCCTGCTGAGCGTTGATTGCAGACTAAGCAGTCAAAATATGACGCGTCTGTATGTCGTAACGCATCAATTTTCTGCCGTACGTATATGTGTGGGTACAAGTCAAATGTGTACCCGTAAACGTGAATTTCTGTTAGACATTCCCTTAATTATAGGCCTAGTATGATATCATGCGTATGGACATAGGGATATGTAATTTGTATGTCTGCATATTTTGCTTCATATGCGTTTCACGTAATGTAGATTGTGACACGTATATATATCAATTACATATATCTTTTTGTTACAAATCTTTGTAACGATAACGTGAGAGTTACGGACCAGTCAAACGGGTTGTGGAAGTTATGTTTCGTATGCAAATGTGTTGTTTGTCCTGAAACAACCATGATGTGTTACACAAAACGGCCATTGTGTAAGTTATTTATCGCCTTCGACATCGGGGTACATGCAGAATGAACACTCACACCAGTCCGATTTAAATACCTCGGTCGCTTCGCGACCTCGGTATTCAAATCGGACTGGTGTGAGTGTTCATTCTGCATGAACCCCTCTGTCTCAGGCGATTACTATTACGGAGTGTATGTCTAACTTTTCAATGTGTTTATGCGGCCACGTTTTTCGTGGCTAAACTGTCTGATCGACCACCCCATCGGCTGAATATGTTAACCCATCTCATGTGACGTCACGGGAAGTAACCAGACAAACGTCGACTTGTATATCATGCCGAAAACATTGAATTGACTGGAGTCATATTTTGGGACAGATAACTCTTTTTTTATTCCTTTAAATATATTCTTCACAAGCGGTGACATTTGAACTGAAAGTCAACTAACCGGAAGTGACCTTCGATCCCGGAAATGAATTTGAATTTGTCCATGGTACTTTCACATAAAGCATTATGAAACTAGGCTAAATATTGAATGAGCCTGAGATGGTAAGCTATATGTATACTCAATCATATAGAAGGAATATCGTATGACGAATGCCATTTTCATTTCGCCAATGATGTTTTGCGCCGGTTTCATGCAACGAGTTATAAAATGATCCAATCTAATTAAATTAAATCCTATCTGCTCTCCCATTTGGATATGTCCTACATAGTGACATATACGATTGGGAAACATTGATAGTATATTAATTTATTAAGATTGAAAATGATCTTAAATAGCTATCCTTATATAATAGATACTTTGAGATAATAAAATACCCAGAACTAAAATTATCAGATTCTCTATGTTAATAATCATAATTTGACTGAAATATTACGTAAAATAGATTTGTCCTATTTATCAACTATTAATCCAAATATATCAGACCTATTTATTCAGAACTTCCATAGGTGCGGGTGAATTTGTATGCTGCTGTTGTGCGACTAATTAACCTGGCACGTGAATGGAACCACTAATGAGACCACTCTAATAGATATATATATATAGTCATGGACTCTTTGATGTCATTGTTAGGATGGACAAAATTCGCCGACGGCGTTTCATGAATGACTGAAACCCACACTTTTGTCGATGGCGAAGATTAAAGACCCCAAAACGAGGTAGATCCTGATACATAGAGTAACCAATATAGATATACTATTCTAATAGTCTCCGTGTTCGCCACAAAGAAGAAGAATGTGTTAGTCCTAAGATGATTTGAGTCATTATGTCATCGCGATTCACACAACGGTCGTTTGCTAACAAACTCCGTGCCTTGGAACATTTATTCGAGAAAAATGTTCGATGATTGCTTACCCGCTCCCCACATGCACACACAGCCGGGGGTCGTTCTTTTCTGGTAGGGGACAATATATTCACAAATTGTAATCTTATTATGTTATTTCAAGAATGATCTGTTTTCAGGCCCGTACACAGGATTTTTTCGGTGGGGGCGAGGGGCCGTTTTCCATTTTAGTGGAATTAAAAGGACTATCCCAGCACTGCGCATTTTAGACGCCCCAAAGAGCTGAAATATTTTCGTTTTCAACAGCTATGAAATGTCGAAAAAAAATATTAATAACAATGCATGGCTGTGACAAATTTAGGAAACTTACTGTTGATGCCAATCTAATTATAATTAGATCCTATCTGCTCCCCCATTTGGATATGTCGCCTGCATAGCGACACATATGATTGGGAAGCATTGATAAGATATTAATTTGTGAAGATTGTGTTAATACGGGACTAAGTCCGGTTCAAAGGCAGCAAGCGCGTTGGGACCCGAACCCCCATTTATATACACTGAAAGAAGAATCCTTAAAATTTAAGGAATATTCCCCGACTATTACACCAGCGAAACATTCCTTAAAATTCAATAAGGAATATTCCGTAGCATGTTGAGGCAATTCCTTCTGTGTACCATCTGCATATGGTCCTGGGTTTGCAAAATATCTCCGTACAAGATTTTTCATCAGTAGCTGATAAATGTGATAAAATTTATAAAAATGGGAGTAGTAGTGTAAGTTGATTTCGACTCAACTTTTCCAGGGAGGTAACTCTTGGTTCCTTTTTTCCGCCAGGGCGCGCTCTTGTAGGTATGACGTCACTTCCGGTCTGGGTGAATGGAGCGTGACCTGGGAACATGATAGGATATGTACTGACCTGTCTGTGGGGTTTTCCCACAATGTCGTTCACCTCCGTGTCTTTTCGGGTACGTCCGTTGTGGGGGTTTTGCACAATGTCGTTCCAGTAGTAGTAATGTATGAAGATGTTATCCTCCCCAAGATACAAGTGGGGTTTTTCCCACAATGTCGTTCACTTCCACGAAAAGACACGGAGGTGGCCGAAGACACACGGAGGTGCCCCAAGATGTCACGAAGGTGCCCGAAGACACACGGAGGTCACCGAAGATGTCACGGAGATCACCGAAGAGACACGGAGGCACCCGAAGATGTCACGGAGGCGCCCGAAGAGACAAGTGGGGTTTTTCCCACAATGTCGTTCACTTCCGAGTCTCTTCGGTCACTTCCCACGAAAAAACACGGAGGTGGCCGAAGACACACGGAGGTGCCCCAAGATGTCACGGAGGTGCCCGAAGATGTCACGGAGATCACCGAAGAGACACGGAGGTGCCTGAACATGTGACGGAGGCGCCCGAAGATGTCACGGAGGCGCCCGAAGAGTTACGGAGGTGCCCGAAGAGTTACGGAGGTCACCGAAGAGACATGGAGGTGACCAAAGACACACGAAGGTCACCGAAAACACACGAATGTCACGAAAAAAGGTATAAAAGTGGAAATGTTTAGGGGATTGCTGCATTCATTGGCCTGCTTTACCAACCTGCTTCACAAGCCTGCCTGACCAGCCTGAGCCTGCCTGAGCCTGCCTGACCAGCCTGCCTGACCAGTGCAACTTCACCAGTCTATCTCACCATACCAGCTACTGACCTGACCAGCCTGAGCCAACAGTCATGGAGTCATCCTACCGAGCTAAGCTTCTGCAGCACCGTATCCATATCGTTGATGAGATGCAGCATGTGGCCGATATATGTGATCTGCTCATGGTGGAAAACATAATCACTAAACACATGGGGGTAGAGATCATGGCGGAGAAGACCTATATGGCACGAAACAGAGCCCTCATCGACCTCATACCATGCCGTGGCTCCTTAGCATTTCAAGCCTTCGTGGAGGCGCTGAAGAAGACGGGAAATGAAGGAATAGCAGGTCTACTTAAAGCCCAGGATTCAGAAGATAAGTCATGGACATGGACATCGCCGAAGGGCGTACAGCTACCAAACGTACGCACCAAGAGTCCGGTCTACCTGCCAAACCCGGTCCACCTGCCAAACGTCCCCGACTAACACCTTTAGAAATACCTCAGCAAGTGCTTCAGCCAGTGCCCCAGCAAGTGCCTGAGCAAGCGAAGGAAGAGGTGCTACTTCCTATGTCTGTGCAGGAGATCAATGACATTATCCAGCAGGCCTACCAGGCGGCCCAGACGAACACTTGGGAGCTCTCTCCCTATTTAATTGTGAGTGTCAAAGAAGAGGAAGTGCATTTTAACGCACCGGCCTTGGACGACAAACCACCTAAGCATATCGCCTTGACGTTGGACACCTGGATAAGAGTACAGGACATTTATTACGCCGTCGATGCGGTCATTGACCACCAGGGGAGCGACGAAGCGAAATTTTATGTGGGTGACGACATCTTCCTCACCTGTTCTATGTTCAACAACATGCTGCTGGTGCATATTCGTAAATGGAAGTTGAGGGGAGAAAAGCGTATTCCTTTACCTCAGGGCGTCACCCTGCAAATACCTGCGTGGCGGAAGCTGGAGAGTCTCACAGGTGAAATTCATGAAGTCCTGTCTGACCAGGTGACTCAGTATATTTATAAGAAGTACATCGACACATTCCTGGATCATCTCAGACCCCGCATTCGACACTTGCGTATCCAGCAATGTGCATGCTGTGGGAACAAGAACGGTCTCTTCAACACGCATACGTGTATGGACAATAGTATACCATCAGACGCGCTGATGACGGAGGGACTACAGGCCGTTAACGAGGTGCAAATTGCCCAGGCATTGCAAGCTGCCTGTCCACCCAGAATTCCACGTGAACAGATTGCCACGTTCATATACGTGCACCAGAGGCAGAAAGACAATGACGAGTTCAAACAAGTCTTGTTGCATAAATATTGAACATTTCACACAAGTCTTGTTGCATAAATATTGAACATTCAGACATCACCGTATTCCTACATTCTATGTTCATTCTATGTTCATTTAAGCGCCTTGATAGCGTATAATTGTATTAAAAAAATTGAACACCAAGAGTCTACTGTGGTGAAGACCTTATGTTCATTCTACTGTGTTAATAAAAAATATTAGAAATTCAAATGTGTGTAAGTGTTCACTCTATGCAAAGGGGGTATTGGTGTGGGAGCTGGTGTTTTGTGCTTTTAGTTAGAAAGTTTCCTCCCTTTCGGGTGTAATTAGGTGGCCCTAATAAGGGGCTTTGGAAAGAACAGCGGGTTGGTCATCACACTGTAACAGCCGGAATATTTTTTTGATGCCTGATACCCATCCCCGACATACAGGGCATCGTATCTTCAAATGAAGCTCCTCTGTCTCTGCGCACTGGCACGATCCCGCTATGCATGTTAAGCTTAGCACGCATACACCACATAGGCACAGGTGACCACAAGGAAAAAAGGCGTACATCGTCTCATCGTCTTGACACACGGTACAGGTGGACCTCTTCTGCTCCCTAACCAGTTTGTTTAGACTTTTCGTCTTCTAATTCGTCAATTTGTTGGCTCAGACGGCTGATCTCTGGTGATGGTGTTGTCATTCCTGTTGCGGTCGCACTCGTTGTGGTAGTCGTCGTTGTGGTAGCCGCCTGAGTCGACGCTGTAGTTGCTGGGGGTCTACTACTGTTTAACCACTCCAACTCTCCGTGTACATCTTCATCGTCTGTTTCATCATCATCATCTTCTTCCTGCACAGCGCCCCTTATTTCTCTATCTTGTTGTGCGCCTCTCATCCTCAAAGCTTCAGCAACACGCTGCAAGCTCGTAATGATTGTAACATGTTCGTTGTCTTCTCCGCTCGAGCGAATCCGTTCTCTAGGATCTTGTTGTTGTTCTCCGTCTCGAATTGTCACCCTGAAAGTTTCGGTCGACACTCCCGTGTTCATTGCGTTGAAAAGTGACCGTCTACTAGGATTAGCCATGATGCAGTTGAAATGAGTGGATAGCAGACGAGACACTGCGCGCTTTTTATAGTATAACCGTAGAGCGCCCGTATGAGGGCGCGGACGTAACCGAAATCTTCACACTGAGCAAGTGTGCCTGCTCAGACCCGCTGAAATTTTGTGTTTCTTTTCCATCTTCAAACCGGTCTCATTTTGCAATAAATGCGAGTTGACGTGTAAAACCTATTTAAACTTGAACTTTGTGAGCTTGTAGTGTATCGCTGAAAAATTCAGAAGGCTGGCGGCAGCCTAAAACTATTTTTTTAATCATTTTGTCGGTTTTAGACCCGTATGGTTATGGGTGTGGTTGTGTGGAAAATCCGGTAAATTTGAAATAAATCGGCTTACCTCCGTAAAAACACTTTATGTGTGTTCCTCACATCCTTATAATGTCACCCTGAAAATTTTAGCAGGTTTATCGATGGAAAAGTGTGAATTTTTGTCATACTACTCTTGCCGTACACGTTACAGGTTTTTATTTGTTCGTATCTCTCTATCCTGATCCGTACCCGTACACGTTCTGGTTTTATTTTTCCGTCTCCCTTCACCCTTCGTGAAAGTCCGTGATCACTCGTTAGTGTCATGTTAAATTAACCCCTAGTCCGTAGCCGTACACGTTATAGTTTTATTTTTTTCGTGCCTCTCTATGCTAGTCCGTACCCGTACACGTTATAATTTCTATTTTCCATGTGGACCTTCGTCAAAGTCCGTGATCATTCGGGGTGTAATGTTATAGAGATACGAATTGATTTAACCTAGGATTTTGCTATACCAGTTTCGTGCAAAAACACGGGATTGAAATGTTAACCCAGGAGGTAATACAAAAGCCTTATTGGGCCAATCAGCGTCCCGTATATCAACCAATGGAAATGACGAAGACAGAACCAATGAAAGAGGTTCGCGCTGTTTTAACAGCCAATGAAAATCCACTGTATATTCAGTATAAAACCCAGGGGACGCGTAGGGAAAAGGCGCATTCAAATCACATTTCTCTACCTGTAAACACGTATTGAAGATATTGAAGATCATGAGCAGGGTAGCAAAGATGTCTACGACGAAAGGTGCGGCAAAGGAGAAGAGAGAGAGAGAGGAGAGAGAGGAGAGAGAGACGCTGGCGAGGGGATTAAAAGCCTTTTGGGTGGAGGAAATCCAACGATGGACGCGGAACAATACCAACTACACACCGCTGTCCTGGGCGGCTTTGTATTATACAGTAACAAGGGCGCTCACCACTTTCACCGGGGAGGACTGGATAAACGCACTGCGAGATGCCCTCAACGAGGAACAACAACAACAGTAGAGACAACAACGCCAGCCAGAATTCATCGATATCGGTGAATTACCGAGAATTCCACCGGCCACCTTCCTGGACAACATCCTATCAGTGCCGGATGAATCATCGGATGACGAACAACAACAACAGCCCGGACAATACTTTTCCGCCAGTTTGATGGAGTAGACAGGAAAACTCCATCCCCTGAATAAAACAGGGTAAACAAATTGACCTTAAAGGCCCTTTTCAGGGCCACCCCAATCTTACGAAAGGGGACTTCTAACATGGCACATTCAATTAAAATCAGGTTCTACATTTTGTGAATCTCCTCTCCTCTATATTCTATGATTACCAATCTCCAACGCCAAAAAAAATCTGCCATCAAAGGCCCTTTTCAGGGCCAACCCCTAGCCTTCCAAACAGCACTTATAACAATTGCCCCTAGACCCTACGAATGCAAATCTCCTCTCCTCTATTATTACCAATCTCCCACACCTCACAACAATTTTTTTTTTATACTCGGCTTTTTCCGGGACTACTCGGTATATCTCAATCTCCTCTCCTCTATGATTACCAATCTCCCACACCTCCTGACAACAAAATAAAAAATTTACACTCGGCTTTTTCCGGGACTACTCGGTATATTATTACCGTACATTCATACTAATAGTGTTTTTTGGGGGTTTTTTTAACCTGGGCGCTGTTAGTAGGAAGTTCCCATTCACTAAGTGTTAATTACCTATTTTTACCTAGGTGTGTGCATGCAGGGAGGTGGTGTTTTGTGCTTTTAATTAGAAGCTTGCTCTTTCGAGTATAATTGGTGGTCCTCATAAGGACCGTTAGGAAGATGTAAGGGGATTACATCGATCGGAACAGGTTTTATCGCCTCTTGGTACACACGGGACATTTCAGCGCGACGAGTGTACACGCTATGGGCTTGTAAGTGGGCGTAGGGACTGGTTTTCCTGTATGTCTGTGGATACAGCGGATACATAACGCTTGGTGTCCACACGGGAAAATAGCGAATTTGGCGTAGCGACTACTGCATTGGACACAGGGCAAATACTGTGCCGTTCCCCATGTTGTGTCTCGCTCCAGGCTTCTTATTTCGGTACAGTAGTACTCAAGATATCGCTGTTGTAAAACAGCCATCTGTTCTTGTTTTTTTTTCAAGCTCATTTTTTTTTTTCGAGTTCATCAAGCTGTTCGTCGTAGGTACTATCAAGCCGTACGTCGTAGGTACTATTGTCCACTCCATCGATGAATTCACCGCTTGCTTCTTTTTCTTGTTCTTGGTCTTGTTCTTGGTATTGGTGTTGGTCTTGATGTTTGAACAGATCTTGTATGACTCGTTCAAGCCGTTCGTGTTCGGGGTACTATCAGGCCGTACGTGGTAGGTACTATTGGCGGTGACATCTCCATCCGTCGCCTCTTCTTTATCTTCTTCGTCGTCTTCAATATCGATGAATTGACCCGTGGCATGGTGAAGATACTGCCGCTTTTGTTGTGAAACTGGGGTCAAAGTCTCGCTACCATCTACCGGCTGGTCTTCTTTTTCTTCTTGTTCATCATCTTTGCATAGCTCTTCTAATATGTTGTCAAGCCACGACTCGATAATAATATTGTGCACTCCATCAATATCCATGTATTGAGCCATGATGTAGTTCAAAATGAATGGATAGCAGACGACACACTGCGCGCTTTTTATAGTACCGTAGAGCGCCCGTATGAGGGCGCGGACGTAACCGAAATCTTCATACTGAGCAAGTCTGCCTGCTCAGACCCGCTGAAATTTTGTGTTCCTTTTTCATCTTCAAACCGGTCTCATTTTGCAATGAGGAGAGGAGATTCACAAAATGTAGAACCTGATTTTAATTGAATGTGCCATGTTAGAAGTCCCCTTTCGTAAGATTGGGGTGGCCCTGAAAAGGGCCTTTAAGGTCAATTTGTTTACCCTGTTTTATTCAGGGGATGGAGTTTTCCTGTCTACTCCATCAAACTGGCGGAAAAGTATTGTCCGGGCTGTTGTTGTTGTTCGTCATCCGATGATTCATCCGGCACTGATGGGATGTTGTCCAGGAAGGTGGCCGGTGGAATTCTCGGTAATTCACCGATATCGATGAATTCTGGCTGGCGTTGTTGTCTCTACTGTTGTTGTTGTTCCTCGTTGAGGGCATCTCGCAGTGCGTTTATCCAGTCCTCCCCGGTGAAAGTGGTGAGCGCCCTTGTTACTGTATAATACAAAGCCGCCCAGGACAGCGGTGTGTAGTTGGTATTGTTCCGCGTCCATCGTTGGATTTCCTCCACCCAAAAGGCTTTTAATCCCCTCGCCAGCGTCTCTCTCTCCTCTCTCTCCTCTCTCTCTCTCTTCTCCTTTGCCGCACCTTTCGTCGTAGACATCTTTGCTACCCTGCTCATGATCTTCAATATCTTCAATACGTGTTTACAGGTAGAGAAATGTGATTTGAATGCGCCTTTTCCCTACGCGTCCCCTCGGTTTTATACTGAATATACAGTGGATTTTCATTGGCTGTTAAAACAGCGCGAACCTCTTTCATTGGTTCTGTCTTCGTCATTTCCATTGGTTGATATACGGGACGCTGATTGGCCCAATAAGGCTCTTGTAATACCTCCTGGGTTAACATTTCAATCCCGTGTTTTTGCACGAAACTGCTCTTTCGAGTATAATTGGTGGTCCTCATAAGGACCGTTAGGAAGATGTAAGGGGATTACATCGATCGGAACAGGTTTTATCGCCTCTTGGTACACACGGGACATTTCAGCGCGACGAGTGTACACGCTATGGGATTGTAAGTGGGCGTAGGGACTGGTCTTCCTGCATGTCTGTGGATACAGCGGATACATAACGCTTGGTGTCCACACGGGAAAATAGCGAATTTGGCGTAGCGACTACTGCATTGGACACAGGGCAAATACTGTGCCGTTCCCCATGTTGTGTCTCGCTCCAGGCTTCTTATTTCGGTACAGTAGTACTCAAGATATCGCTGTTGTAAAACAGCCATCTGTTCTTGTTTTTTTTTCAAGCTCATTTTTTTTTTCGAGTTCATCAAGCTGTTCGTCGTAGGTACTATCAAGCCGTACGTCGTAGGTACTATTGTCCACTCCATCGATGAATTCACCGCTTGCTTCTTTTTCTTGTTCTTGGTATTGGTGTTGGTCTTGATGTTTGAACAGATCTTGTATGACTCGTTCAAGCCGTTCGTGTTCGGGGTACTATCAGGCCGTACGTGGTAGGTACTATTGGCGGTGACATCTCCATCCGTCGCCTCTTCTTTATCTTCTTCGTCGTCTTCAATATCGATGAATTGACCCGTGGCATGGTGAAGATACTGCCGCTTTTGTTGTGAAACTGGGGTCAAAGTCTCGCTACCATCTACCGGCTGGTCTTCTTTTTCTTCTTGTTCATCATCTTTGCATAGCTCTTCTAATATGTTGTCAAGCCACGACTCGATAATAATATTGTGCACTCCATCAATATCCATGTATTGAGCCATGATGTAGTTCAAAATGAATGGATAGCAGACGACACACTGCGCGCTTTTTATAGTACCGTAGAGCGCCCGTATGAGGGCGCGGACGTAACCGAAATCTTCATACTGAGCAAGTCTGCCTGCTCAGACCCGCTGAAATTTTGTGTTCCTTTTTCATCTTCAAACCGGTCTCATTTTGCAATGAGGAGAGGAGATTCACAAAATGTAGAACCTGATTTTAATTGAATGTGCCATGTTAGAAGTCCCCTTTCGTAAGATTGGGGTGGCCCTGAAAAGGGCCTTTAAGGTCAATTTGTTTACCCTGTTTTATTCAGGGGATGGAGTTTTCCTGTCTACTCCATCAAACTGGCGGAAAAGTATTGTCCGGGCTGTTGTTGTTGTTCGTCATCCGATGATTCATCCGGCACTGATGGGATGTTGTCCAGGAAGGTGGCCGGTGGAATTCTCGGTAATTCACCGATATCGATGAATTCTGGCTGGCGTTGTTGTCTCTACTGTTGTTGTTGTTCCTCGTTGAGGGCATCTCGCAGTGCGTTTATCCAGTCCTCCCCGGTGAAAGTGGTGAGCGCCCTTGTTACTGTATAATACAAAGCCGCCCAGGACAGCGGTGTGTAGTTGGTATTGTTCCGCGTCCATCGTTGGATTTCCTCCACCCAAAAGGCTTTTAATCCCCTCGCCAGCGTCTCTCTCTCCTCTCTCTCCTCTCTCTCTCTCTTCTCCTTTGCCGCACCTTTCGTCGTAGACATCTTTGCTACCCTGCTCATGATCTTCAATATCTTCAATACGTGTTTACAGGTAGAGAAATGTGATTTGAATGCGCCTTTTCCCTACGCGTCCCCTCGGTTTTATACTGAATATACAGTGGATTTTCATTGGCTGTTAAAACAGCGCGAACCTCTTTCATTGGTTCTGTCTTCGTCATTTCCATTGGTTGATATACGGGACGCTGATTGGCCCAATAAGGCTCTTGTAATACCTCCTGGGTTAACATTTCAATCCCGTGTTTTTGCACGAAACTGCTCTTTCGAGTATAATTGGTGGTCCTCATAAGGACCGTTAGGAAGATGTAAGGGGATTACATCGATCGGAACAGGTTTTATCGCCTCTTGGTACACACGGGACATTTCAGCGCGACGAGTGTACACGCTATGGGATTGTAAGTGGGCGTAGGGACTGGTCTTCCTGCATGTCTGTGGATACAGCGGATACATAACGCTTGGTGTCCACACGGGAAAATAGCGAATTTGGCGTAGCGACTACTGCATTGGACACAGGGCAAATACTGTGCCGTTCCCCATGTTGTGTCTCGCTCCAGGCTTCTTATTTCGGTACAGTAGTACTCAAGATATCGCTGTTGTAAAACAGCCATCTGTTCTTGTTTTTTTTTCAAGCTCATTTTTTTTTTTCGAGTTCATCAAGCTGTTCGTCGTAGGTACTATCAAGCCGTACGTCGTAGGTACTATTGTCCACTCCATCGATGAATTCACCGCTTGCTTCTTTTTCTTGTTCTTGGTCTTGTTCTTGGTATTGGTGTTGGTCTTGATGTTTGAACAGATCTTGTATGACTCGTTCAAGCCGTTCGTGTTCGGGGTACTATCAGGCCGTACGTGGTAGGTACTATTGGCGGTGACATCTCCATCCGTCGCCTCTTCTTTATCTTCTTCGTCGTCTTCAATATCGATGAATTGACCCGTGGCATGGTGAAGATACTGCCGCTTTTGTTGTGAAACTGGGGTCAAAGTCTCGCTACCATCTACCGGCTGGTCTTCTTTTTCTTCTTGTTCATCATCTTTGCATAGCTCTTCTAATATGTTGTCAAGCCACGACTCGATAATAATATTGTGCACTCCATCAATATCCATGTATTGAGCCATGATGTAGTTCAAAATGAATGGATAGCAGACGACACACTGCGCGCTTTTTATAGTACCGTAGAGCGCCCGTATGAGGGCGCGGACGTAACCGAAATCTTCATACTGAGCAAGTCTGCCTGCTCAGACCCGCTGAAATTTTGTGTTCCTTTTTCATCTTCAAACCGGTCTCATTTTGCAATGAGGAGAGGAGATTCACAAAATGTAGAACCTGATTTTAATTGAATGTGCCATGTTAGAAGTCCCCTTTCGTAAGATTGGGGTGGCCCTGAAAAGGGCCTTTAAGGTCAATTTGTTTACCCTGTTTTATTCAGGGGATGGAGTTTTCCTGTCTACTCCATCAAACTGGCGGAAAAGTATTGTCCGGGCTGTTGTTGTTGTTCGTCATCCGATGATTCATCCGGCACTGATGGGATGTTGTCCAGGAAGGTGGCCGGTGGAATTCTCGGTAATTCACCGATATCGATGAATTCTGGCTGGCGTTGTTGTCTCTACTGTTGTTGTTGTTCCTCGTTGAGGGCATCTCGCAGTGCGTTTATCCAGTCCTCCCCGGTGAAAGTGGTGAGCGCCCTTGTTACTGTATAATACAAAGCCGCCCAGGACAGCGGTGTGTAGTTGGTATTGTTCCGCGTCCATCGTTGGATTTCCTCCACCCAAAAGGCTTTTAATCCCCTCGCCAGCGTCTCTCTCTCCTCTCTCTCCTCTCTCTCTCTCTTCTCCTTTGCCGCACCTTTCGTCGTAGACATCTTTGCTACCCTGCTCATGATCTTCAATATCTTCAATACGTGTTTACAGGTAGAGAAATGTGATTTGAATGCGCCTTTTCCCTACGCGTCCCCTGGGTTTTATACTGAATATACAGTGGATTTTCATTGGCTGTTAAAACAGCGCGAACCTCTTTCATTGGTTCTGTCTTCGTCATTTCCATTGGTTGATATACGGGACGCTGATTGGCCCAATAAGGCTCTTGTAATACCTCCTGGGTTAACATTTCAATCCCGTGTTTTTGCACGAAACTGCTCTTTCGAGTATAATTGGTGGTCCTCATAAGGACCGTTAGGAAGATGTAAGGGGATTACATCGATCGGAACAGGTTTTATCGCCTCTTGGTACACACGGGACATTTCAGCGCGACGAGTGTACACGCTATGGGCTTGTAAGTGGGCGTAGGGACTGGTCTTCCTGCATGTCTGTGGATACAGCGGATACATAACGCTTGGTGTCCACACGGGAAAATAGCGAATTTGGCGTAGCGACTACTGCATTGGACACAGGGCAAATACTGTGCCGCTCCCCATGTTGTGTCTCGCTCCAGTCTTCTTATTTCGGTACAGTAGTACTCAAGATATCGCTGCTGTAAAACAGCCATCTGTTCTTGTTTCTTTTTTCTTTTTCTTGGTCTTCTTCGAACATATCTTGTACGAGTTCATCAAGCTGTGCGTCGTAGGTACTATCAAGCCGTACGTCGTAGGGACTATTGTCCACTCCATCGATGAATTCACCGCTTGCTTCTTTTTCTTGGTCTTGGTCTTGGTGTTGGTCTTGATGTTTGAACAGATCTTGTATGACTCGTTCAAGCCGTTCGTGTTCGGGGTACTATCAGGCCGTACGTGGTAGGTACTATTGGCGGTGACATCTCCATCCGTCGCCTCTTCTTTATCTTCTTCGTCGTCTTCAATATCGATGAATTGACCCGTGGCATGGTGAAGATACTGCCGCTTTTGTTGTGAAACTGGGGTCAAAGTCTCGCTACCATCTACCGGCTGGTCTTCTTTTTCTTCTTGTTCATCATCTTTGCATAGCTCTTCTAATATGTTGTCAAGCCACGACTCGATAATAATATTGTGCACTCCATCAATATCCATGTATTGAGCCATGATGTAGTTCAAAATGAATGGATAGCAGACGACACACTGCGCGCTTTTTATAGTACCGTAGAGCGCCCGTATGAGGGCGCGGACGTAACCGAAATCTTCATACTGAGCAAGTCTGCCTGCTCAGACCCGCTGAAATTTTGTGTTCCTTTTTCATCTTCAAACCGGTCTCATTTTGCAATGAGGAGAGGAGATTCACAAAATGTAGAACCTGATTTTAATTGAATGTGCCATGTTAGAAGTCCCCTTTCGTAAGATTGGGGTGGCCCTGAAAAGGGCCTTTAAGGTCAATTTGTTTACCCTGTTTTATTCAGGGGATGGAGTTTTCCTGTCTACTCCATCAAACTGGCGGAAAAGTATTGTCCGGGCTGTTGTTGTTGTTCGTCATCCGATGATTCATCCGGCACTGATGGGATGTTGTCCAGGAAGGTGGCCGGTGGAATTCTCGGTAATTCACCGATATCGATGAATTCTGGCTGGCGTTGTTGTCTCTACTGTTGTTGTTGTTCGTCGTTGAGGGCATCTGGCAGTGCGTTTATCCAGTCCTCCCCGGTGAAAGTGGTGAGCGCCCTTGTTACTGTATAATACAAAGCCGCCCAGGACAGCGGTGTGTAGTTGGTATTGTTCCGCGTCCATCGTTGGATTTCCTCCACCCAAAAGGCTTTTAATCCCCTCGCCAGCGTCTCTCTCTCCTCTCTCTCCTCTCTCTCTCTCTTCTCCTTTGCCGCACCTTTCGTCGTAGACATCTTTGCTACCCTGCTCATGATCTTCAATATCTTCAATACGTGTTTACAGGTAGAGAAATGTGATTTGAATGCGCCTTTTCCCTACGCGTCCCCTCGGTTTTATACTGAATATACAGTGGATTTTCATTGGCTGTTAAAACAGCGCGAACCTCTTTCATTGGTTCTGTCTTCGTCATTTCCATTGGTTGATATACGGGACGCTGATTGGCCCAATAAGGCTCTTGTAATACCTCCTGGGTTAACATTTCAATCCCGTGTTTTTGCACGAAACTGCTCTTTCGAGTATAATTGGTGGTCCTCATAAGGACCGTTAGGAAGATGTAAGGGGATTACATCGATCGGCACAGGTTTTATCGCCTCTTGGTACACACGGGACATTTCAGCGCGACGAGTGTACACGCTATGGGCTTGTAAGTGGGCGTAGGGACTGGTCTTCCTGCATGTCTGTGGATACAGCGGATACATAACGCTTGGTGTCCACACGGGAAAATAGCGAATTTGGCGTAGCGACTACTGCATTGGACACAGGGCAAATACTGTGCCGTTCCCCATGTTGTGTCTCGCTCCAGGCTTCTTATTTCGGTACAGTAGTACTCAAGATATCGCTGTTGTAAAACAGCCATCTGTTCTTGTTTTTTTTTCAAGCTCATTTTTTTTTTCGAGTTCATCAAGCTGTTCGTCGTAGGTACTATCAAGCCGTACGTCGTAGGTACTATTGTCCACTCCATCGATGAATTCACCGCTTGCTTCTTTTTCTTGTTCTTGGTCTTGTTCTTGGTATTGGTGTTGGTCTTGATGTTTGAACAGATCTTGTATGACTCGTTCAAGTCGTTCGTGTTCGGGGTACTATCAGGCCGTACGTGGTAGGTACTATTGGCGGTGACATCTCCATCCGTCGCCTCTTCTTTATCTTCTTCGTCGTCTTCAATATCGATGAATTGACCCGTGGCATGGTGAAGATACTGCCGCTTTTGTTGTGAAACTGGGGTCAAAGTCTCGCTACCATCTACCGGCTGGTCTTCTTTTTCTTCTTGTTCATCATCTTTGCATAGCTCTTCTAATATGTTGTCAAGCCACGACTCGATAATAATATTGTGCACTCCATCAATATCCATGTATTGAGCCATGATGTAGTTCAAAATGAATGGATAGCAGACGACACACTGCGCGCTTTTTATAGTACCGTAGAGCGCCCGTATGAGGGCGCGGACGTAACCGAAATCTTCATACTGAGCAAGTCTGCCTGCTCAGACCCGCTGAAATTTTGTGTTCCTTTTTCATCTTCAAACCGGTCTCATTTTGCAATGAGGAGAGGAGATTCACAAAATGTAGAACCTGATTTTAATTGAATGTGCCATGTTAGAAGTCCCCTTTCGTAAGATTGGGGTGGCCCTGAAAAGGGCCTTTAAGGTCAATTTGTTTACCCTGTTTTATTCAGGGGATGGAGTTTTCCTGTCTACTCCATCAAACTGGCGGAAAAGTATTGTCCGGGCTGTTGTTGTTGTTCGTCATCCGATGATTCATCCGGCACTGATGGGATGTTGTCCAGGAAGGTGGCCGGTGGAATTCTCGGTAATTCACCGATATCGATGAATTCTGGCTGGCGTTGTTGTCTCTACTGTTGTTGTTGTTCCTCGTTGAGGGCATCTCGCAGTGCGTTTATCCAGTCCTCCCCGGTGAAAGTGGTGAGCGCCCTTGTTACTGTATAATACAAAGCCGCCCAGGACAGCGGTGTGTAGTTGGTATTGTTCCGCGTCCATCGTTGGATTTCCTCCACCCAAAAGGCTTTTAATCCCCTCGCCAGCGTCTCTCTCTCCTCTCTCTCCTCTCTCTCTCTCTTCTCCTTTGCCGCACCTTTCGTCGTAGACATCTTTGCTACCCTGCTCATGATCTTCAATATCTTCAATACGTGTTTACAGGTAGAGAAATGTGATTTGAATGCGCCTTTTCCCTACGCGTCCCCTGGGTTTTATACTGAATATACAGTGGATTTTCATTGGCTGTTAAAACAGCGCGAACCTCTTTCATTGGTTCTGTCTTCGTCATTTCCATTGGTTGATATACGGGACGCTGATTGGCCCAATAAGGCTCTTGTAATACCTCCTGGGTTAACATTTCAATCCCGTGTTTTTGCACGAAACTGGTATAGCAAAATCCTAGGTTAAATCAATTCGTATCTCTATCACATTACACCCCGAATGATCACGGACTTTGACGAAGGTGGGGCCATGGAAAATAGAAATTATAACGTGTACGGGTACGGACTAGCATAGAGAGGCACGAAAAAAATAAAACTATAACGTGTACGGCTACGGACTAGGGGTTAATTTAACATGACACTACCGAGTGATCACGGACTTTCACGAAGGGTGAAGGGAGACGGAAAAATAAAACCAGAACGTGTACGGGTACGGATTAGGATAGAGAGACACGAACAAATAAAAACCTGTAACGTGTACGGCTACGGACTAGGAGTTAATTATACCCATAGGGGCACTTGACATTGTAGTATAAAAATTACCCAACCCTATTTTGTGGGGGGTATAGGTTAGTCCACTAGGCACTGACAGGGTGTAGTATAAGCGCCTGCACAGCGATATATATACAGACCTCCCTAGCCGGTGTTTTGTCATTCACCACCATGGGAGCGCACGGAGCAGATGGTGAACCTGCGTTGTTCCAACTGACCGCCAACGTCACCCTGATTGTCAATGACCATCACCTACAGCTCATCGAAGAACAACCCCGAGAGGTGAAGCTATTTTTAACCCTAGCAGGGTGGACTCTATTGACACGGTTGTTACAGGGAAAAGAGCCCGAAGTCGATTTCATGCACGTGGGAGTCGGTGTCTGCCTACGAAGTGGTAGAGATGATTCTTTTTTCCCCCGGTTAGAACAGCGTGGTGGTTCCCATATCACACTCCGTCCTGCATTATGGCAGGCGCTGAAAGCTATTATCCCCGACGTCCACGACTTACTGCACCCCGACGCGAACTCTGTGGCTACCCGGACTCTTACACCTGGCTGCACCCTATTGTTGTACCCCAAACGAGTGGACCTCATCGATAGCGGACTTAGGTGTTGGTGTGCGCCTGAACCCAAAGCGCGCGTCTCTTTGTCACCGGAAGGCTGGACTACCTTGAAACGGGTGTTGTTGGGTGACCTCGACGGTGATAGCATTCACCTGTGTGACGACCTCTACATTTTCCGCGGCGCCTTTTTTGCTCGACTCCTCTGTCTGAACGATGGTGGTTTTACCCTGGACCCTGATCTATGGACGGCCTTGGAAAAAGTAGTCCCCATTGTCGATGAAGTACTATATCTATAGGGTGCACACAGGCTAGAGTGTCAGTGTCTTACCATGAAGCGAACACACAACAGCGCAATCCAGAGGGGCACCCGGTGGGGCACCCAGAGGGGGACCCGAAAGGGAAGCCAGTGGAGTACCCGCAAGGCCGGCCGGCAGGAATCCACGTGGAGTAAGACTGTGAACAAGGTGTTAACAGATTTGTATTACAACCCAACCAGTCCAGCCACTTATAGCGCTGTGGCAGCGCTCGCTCGAGCTGCACATTACCAGGGCATCAGTCGAACTGAAGTTCGAGAATGGTTATAAACCCATGACACTTATAGCTTACATCGAGCAGCCCGACGACATTTTCGCCGTAACCGAGTCATCGTAGGAGGCGTAGACGCACAATGGCAGGCCGATTTGGTCGATATGAGTCGATTTGCTGCCCACAATGATGGACATCGGTACATGTTGACCTGTATCGATATTTTATCCAAGTACACGTGGATGCTACCCATCCGGACCAAAACAGGAGAGAATCTGATAGGAGCGTTCCAGCAGATTTTCAAGACGGGTCGCAAACCCCTCTATTTGCAAATGGATGAAGGCACAGAATTTCTCAACCCCCACTTTCAAGCCTTTCTTAAGAAACAGAAGGTGTTTTTCTTCCATACGTACAACGAGACCAAAGCCTCTGTGGTGGAACGATTCAATCGGACCTTCAAAGGACGGATGTACAAGTATTTTACCGCCAAAAACACTCGACGGTACATCGATGTGCTACCTCAACTGGTCCAAGGGTACAATCGAGCCTATCATCGCAGTATCCAGCGGGCACCCCTCGATGTGACGGAACGCAACGAACATCAAGTGCTCCGTACGCTGTACTCGATAGAACCAAGTCCACTCACGTCACCCCGTTACAAACGCGGGGATGTGGTACGGATCAGTAAAGTCAAAGGGCAATTTGAGAAAAGTTACTTGCCAGACCGCTGAAATTTTGTGTTCCTTTTTCATCTTCAAACCGGTCTCATTTTGCAATAAATGCGAGTTGACGTGTAAAACGTATTTAAACTTGAACTTTGGAAGCTTATAGTGTATCGCTGAAAAATTCAGAATTACAAGCGTCTAGTCCGTCATTCATAATCCAGCCGTCGTCCATTAGAGAATATCCGCGTCCATAATCCAAAGACCTATTCCATTTTCCACATAACAGTATTAGCACCAAATTCAAAAAGACAATCATAGTATACATAAACATAGGCTTGTTTCCTGCAAGAGAGAAGCCGTCAAAAGTTTTCAATGATGCCGGCAAGACATCATGATGTTCCAAAAATATCAAATCCGTATCGCTGATCAGTATTCTTAATCCATAATATTCGTTATAGAGTCATCATCTAAAAAAGATGTATCTCAGTCACGCTTTGATTGTGACTGTTCATATGAGCACCATGAGGATCTTGAAGTACATGGGTTCATACGGCCCCTAGCCCCGGGTTAAGCGGAATTAGACACAAGTTACGAAACGTAGCGCCATAGATCTTGCACGCTACGTTCGTATTTTGCTATCAGCATGCGATATGTATCGCCAAATTTGAGAAACTTTGAGTGGAGGCGCTTGGTGGAATAGCCCTGTTTTATAAGTTTCTGCAACAATGTTTTGTGACGTTGATTAAAATCATCACATTTAACACAGGATCTAGCAAATGCTACTAAGCGAGATATGTATACGCCATATGCAGGTCCCACTGGAATATTACTATCCAGAAAGGGATAGTTTACGATGTCGAAATTGTAATCATCTCTTTTGTCATAAAGTCGACGAGAGAGAATGCCCGCTTCATTTTTATAGAGATAGAGATCTAAATAAGATGTGCCTGTAGGGCTATCTGTAGTTTCCTTCAAATCCAGTGAAGGCGGATATATATCCTTCACTGCGTCATGTATATAGCGATTATCCACAGCGAGAAGATCGTCTATATAGCGTTTGGTGAATGAGAAGGAACGGGCTTTGAATGGATCGGTTTTGAAAGCGCCTGCATATAGTCATATTCATAAGAGAACAGATACAGGTCGGCCAACAGGGGTGCACAATTAGTACCCATTGGAATACCTATATGCTGCTGATATATTGTGTTGCCAAATTTCACATAGATATTTTTAATGAGAAATTCAAGCAACTCTATAAACAAAGAAACATCCCATGAATGATATCTCTTGTATGTAGTCGAGCTAAAGAATGCTTTATGGCTTCCGACATTAATATATCTACGATCAGTTTTCTTGAACACAGATACTATTAATGAACTTAGACGGTCAATAAGGTCCTGATGAGGGATTGTAGTATAGAGAGTCGAGAAATCCCATGTGGATACATGTCTGTACGGTATGTGACCATTAGCATCAAGCTCTTCCGTAAGACATTTCGAGTTTTTCAATATCCACATACATTCAACGCCAGAGTTCTTAGAAATAGTGGCGCAATACCTTTCCCAAAATGCTTTTACCTCCTGAAGGCCCTCGTCAATAGGGTTGAAAGAAGCTTGGTGGTGCAGCTTCTAGAACCAGCTATGAATCTAGCTTTGTATGGTGATTTATGCATTTTGGGAGTCCAGTATAGTTTTGGTATGTCGTTATGATTGGTTGGAAGACAAATACCTCTTTCCCTGAGAAACTTTTTGTGATTGTTAAATAAATCTTCCAGAGTAAATGCAGTTTGGGAGTAAGTAGACGTATTTGATGAAGATATGTCTACACTCAATTCTTTAACCAGCACCTGGTAATAGTAATATTTCCATATGAATATTATATTATTCGGAGCTTTGTCTGCTGGGACTATGACGAATTTACTCTGGAGATTTGCTAGAACTTCTTGCGAATTGAGGTTTCTCAGAACTTGTTTTGCTTGGGGAAGAGTACTTCTGTCAATATGGCGGATTGTTTCAACGACCTTGCTCTTGGTGAGGTCCAGCCAATCAGCGAGTACTGTAGGTTCAACTTTTTCTCGCTTAGACCAATCAATAACGTACTGTTCCAATGCAGACATGACTATCTTCTGGTCGGCCTTCAGATTTATTCTTCTTGGCTCTCTATATTTAGGTCCCTTCATCAGGAGTAATTTCAGATCCTTATCACTCACCACATCAAGGTCACCAGTCACAATATGTTTACATGGTGTATAGATAAAGTTCGACGATTCACAATCACAACTAAGTACACGTGGATGCTACCCATCCGGACCAAAACAGGAGAGAATCTGGTAGGAGCGTTCCAGCAGATTTTCAAGACGGGTCGCAAACCCCTCTATTTGCAAATGGTTGAAGGCACATAATTTCTCAACCCCCACTTTCAAGCCTTTCTTAAGAAACAGAAGGTGTTTTTCTTCCATACGTACAACGAGACCAAAGCCTCTGTGGTGGAACGATTCAATCGGACCTTCAAAGGACGGATGTACAAGTATTTTACCACCAAAAACACTCGACGGTACATCGATGTGCTACCTCAACTGGTCCAAGGGTACAATCGATCCTATCATCGCAGTATCCAGCGGGCACCCCTCGATGTGACGGAACGCAACGAACATCAAGTGCGCCGTACGCTGTACTCGATAGAACCAAGTCCACTCACGTCACCCCGTTACAAACGCGGGGATGTGGTACGGATCAGTAAAGTCAAAGGGCAATTTGAGAAAAGTTACTTGCCAGACCGCTGAAATTTTGTGTTCCTTTTTCATCTTCAAACCGGTCTCATTTTGCAATAAATGCGAGTTGACGTGTAAAACTTATTTAAACTTGAACTTTGGGAGCTTATAGTGTATCGCTGAAAAATTCAGAATTACAAGCGTCTGGTCCGTCATTCATAATCCAGCCGTCGTCCATTAGAGAATATCCGCGTCCATAATCCAAAGACCTATTCCATTTTCCACATAACAGTATTAGCACCAAATTCAAAAAGAGTGGTACGGATCAGTAAAGTCAAAGGGCAATTTGAGAAAAGTTACTTGCCCAACTGGAGTGACGAACATGACGAAACCCACACGTCTATCAACTGGAAGATCTACAAGGAGAAACACTGCAAGGCACGTTTTACGAGGCAGAATTACAACCGGTGGTAAAAACACGGAAAGACTACTACACGGTGGACAAGATTTTGAAAACGGAACGTCGACGTGGTATCCCCTATCATTTCGTCAAATGGCAAGGTTGGCCCAGTTCGTTTAATCCGTGGGTCTCAGCCCGTGACATGAAACGGCTATAAATTCTACCTCACATCGCCTACAGCCTTCAGTCTAGGGTTGTACCATGGCTAGTGCACATCTGCCCTTACTGCTGCGGACTCGAAAAGGACAAGTCGGCACCGTCGTGTGTCTACTAGTGCTTCTGGGTACCTTATTTGGAGGAGTCTTCTACGATTTGGCGTACCTGATATCCTGTTTCAACCTACCATCCACTCGTCCAATACCTGCCCCCCAACGTCAAGTGCAATCACCCAACACCACCACCACCACCACCACCACCTCTCCTACTACGCTGCGGAACATTACCAGGGTACCACCAGGTTCTACAACCCATCCCACTACGCGGTCTAGTCCTCCTCCTACTCTGCGGAACTTCACCCGGGTACCACCGTGTACCTGCCTAGTCCTGCCCTCAGAAGCCCCCCACCCGCATCATCTTCCGCCATCACAGCTACCAGGGCAAAACCACGGCAACATAGGGCTCCCACCACCACGACGCTAACACCTAGAGTGGGTATAATACCACGTTTACCACGGCAACGGTACCCGCACGACTACGACCTCTGAACGCTTGGCGCAAATCACCAAATAAACCTATGGATCCTCGGTGGCAGCATCCCTTCACGTGTCTCATCGCTGGACCGACCGGGTCGGGGAAAATACACTTCGTTCAACGGCTCATCCAACACGGGTCAGCCCTCATTTCACCGCCAGTGGCTCGCATCCTCTGGTGTTATGGAGCTTGGCAGCCTGTGTACGAGAAACTGGCACGCATACCTGGACTCACCTTGGTGGAAGGATTACCCCCAGAGGATACCCCAGAAGACACGTTGGTAGTGGTAGACGATCTGATGACCGAAACGGACAGTCGGGTGACGCGTCTCTTTACGAAAGGGAGCCATCATCGTCGGTTGAGCATCGTCTACATCGTCCAGAATCTCTTCAGTAAGAACAAAGAGCACAGGAACATCAGTTTGAATGCTCAGTATGTGGTATTGTTCAAAACCCCCAGAGACGCATCACAAATTATGCAACTGGCGAAACAGATGTACCCTAAAAACGCGGCCTTTGTGCAGGAAGCCTTTGAAGATGCCACCCAAGGGGCCCACGGTTATCTGCTCATCGACTTGAAACAAGGGACACCCTCGGCACTTCGATTGCGGAGCCACATTTTTCCCGGAGAGTTCCATACGGTGTACACGCCCAAATAAAAGAAGAAGATACAACCCTCTAGCATTCACTTCCTCATCATGTCTGCACGGATACGGTAGCAAGCACCGGCGCTTCGCGTATTACGCAGCGCGCCACCGGAGGCCCTGGTGCCCATAATGTGTAAAAAGGGAATGTTCCTCTCAGTCCCCTGCAGAAAGTGAAATTGCAACGGCACAAGACGGGTCTCCGAACGCTGGTGAAGAAGACGGGAAGTTTAAAGAAAAAGAAACAGGTGTTACAGCGAGGTTGATTTCTCGGGGCACTCCTCGCACCCTTAGCCGCTTCCGTACTGGGACCGTTAGTATGATCCATCTTGGGTGGAGCACGCTAACGTCATGGAACATACGAAAAAAAATGATGCTGGTCGAACCTCGATTGTTACAGAGTTTGCAATCACCCTATCCCGTGCCTGCCACGGTGCAATAACTCCAGTCTCTCGACGAAGAGATGAATAGTATACTCCAACGTCGACTACCCGATCACGAGAAAATTCAACTCTACCATCAGACGCTGAACCGGTACAAGACGTTTATGGATCAATATAGGGGTAGTACACCACCAGCATCACTACCAGCAGCGCCAGCACCAACACCGCCATCATCACCTCAGCTGGAAGATGAAGTGTTGGCCAGTGTCCCTAAGGCATTCAAGACCAAGGCTCGTTTATTGTTGGACCGGTTGAAACAGAATCCCGATATGGGTTGGAGCGATCAGGGGGAACTGCTTATTCGAAACCGAGTGGTGCCGGGGTCTCATATCACCGATTTGATCAACGATACAGTGCGCTCTCGCAAACACTCTAATCCACCGGGCTGGGAAGCCTTTGCTCAGGGGTTGAAAGACACACACGTCCCTCAAGAATTGGTGGGGAATCCTAACCGTTGGCGGTGGATGCAGCGGACCCAGCAATCGCCGAGTAGACCACCACCACCACCACCACCACCATCTTCTTGGTAACCGGAGTCACCCCCCGAAACACCACAACGACGGGCACCTTCTTTTCGCCCCTTTAAAACACCATCCCTGGTAAAGAGGCTCCAGCGCTCGAGAGCTTTGATACATAGCAAGTCACCGCGACGATCACGACGCCGAGGTCATCCGCCCAAGGCCTGGGAGCCCTATTAAAGCCAGGTGCAGAAGCAAGAAAGCTCAGTCGTCATGTTTTACCTCACGTTGCCCAGTAACAGTTCGCTCGATGTGTTTCCTGACAACACCTTGGCCAAGTACGTGACCCAATTACCGCAACCGTTGCATTTACCTGGACGGTGGGAATGTGGACTGGTGGATATTCAATACCCTTACTCGTGGTACAACGTGCGAGACAAGGACGTGTGGTACGAGGTGACCTACGAAGGCAAAGTAAACCGACTGATTCTACCCGAAGTCCAATACGATACCCCCAAGGCGTTCATAGAGGGTCTGACCACATTGTTGAATTATAAGTCTCTACGGGTGGTGACGAATAGTTCAAGACCCGTCAAATCCTATCCCTTCAAGAATCATGTGATCTTCGATTACAACGCACACAACGACAAGGCCTGTATCCTGCTCAGCCCCAACGTGGGTGTGGAACTCAGTCCTAGGCTACAGCAAATGTTAGGTCTCCCTTATGACATTTACGCGGGTTCCACCACCGACACAGGCGACGTTGTGATGGATATGAAAGTGGGTATGTAGGACTCTACGTCTACTCGGACGCGGTGGACAGCCATATTGTGGGCGATGTGAACACACCTCTGTTACGGGTGGTGCCCATTAGAAAGAAGTATGGCGATCAAGTCACCCAGAGTTTCAACCACATACTCTACCTGCCCGTACGACACACCGATATCAACACGATCACGGTGGATATAAGAGATGACACGGGACGCCCGGTCCCATTCGAACGAGGGAAAGTGGTGCTGACACTTCATTTCCGACAAGCACGTTCTCCTCACTTCGTATAATGTACGTGCCTTACCAGTGCCATACGGCCAGCTATGCCGACTACTACAAGAAACAAACGGGAGGTAGCTTGCCCATCTTTAGCGGTGCACGCATGCAACGAGGTCACGGGTTGGGTAACATACTGGGCAGCATCGTCAAAACGTTCTTGCCCTTGGAGTAAAAGCGGTGGGTAAACAAGCGGTACGCAGTGGACTGCGAGTGGCCGGTGATGTCTTGGGAGGAACGGCACCCCGACAAGCCTTGAAACGACGGGCCCAAGAAGCAGGCAGCGTCTTGATCGCCAAAGCCCTTAAAAGACAACCACCGGCACAGGGAAGAGTCATTCGACGACCGACACATCGACGACGCACACCCCGGAAGAAGAAGGGTAAGAGAGACATCTTCGCATAATGACATTCATTCACTCCGAGTCGTGTCCGTCTACCAACAGTGAATTGGATTTGTGGACTATTCCACCCACACAGACCAGTGTCGCCGAGGGACGTTGGGTAGAACATCGGCCCCTGGCTAGCCTGACGGGCACGGGACCGCTGGAATTTACCATTGAAAACAAAGATACGGCCTACCTGGATTTAGCCCACACGTACTTGTACGTGAAAGCCAAAATAGTGGACGCAGACGGGACGCCCATCGCGAACGATGCGGTGGTAGGCCCGGTGAATCTTTGGCTGCACTCCTTGTTCCAACAGGTGGATATCAGTCTGAACGATAAACTCATCAGTACGTCCACCAATACGTACCCGTACCGAGCCTACATCGAGACGCTGTTGTCGTACGGAGAAGATGCCAAAAAAACACACTTGCAAGCCTCGCTGTACTACAGGGATACACCCGGAGCCATGGGTGCCGTCACCGTTTCCAATAATGGGTTCGGCCATCGCAGGCAGTTTACAAACCGTAGCACGTCCGTCGATATAATGGGACGACTGCACGCCGATCTGTTCCTGCAAGACCGCTACATGATGAACGGTGTATCCATCAAGATCAAGTTGATCCGTTCCCCGCCCACTTTCGCCTTGATGTCCGATGGAGATGCCCCCTATTACAAGATCATCATAGAAGATGCAGCCATGTTTGTCCGTACGGTGGATTTGCAACAGGGCGTGTTGGTGAGTCACATGGAAGCCTTATCGAAAAAACCAGCCCTGTACCCCATCCGACGCGTACAGACCAAGGTGTTCTCTGCGCCGGCAGGTACGATGATGGCCAATCGTGAAAATTTATTTGTAGGGGATCTCCCTAAACGTCTTACCCTGGCGTGTGTGACCAACACCAGTTTCAATGGACAGTGGAGTGAGAATCCGTTCCACTTTCAACATTTCAACCTCAACTTTTGGGCACTGCACGTGGCCGGCCATCAAATTCCAGCCCGTCCGTTACAACCGGATTTTTGTAACCATCACTATGTGCGGAGCTACCTGAACCTGTTTACAGCCACAGGACAAAACAATCAGGACGAAGGAAATACCATCACTCGACGAGACTTTAGCCGTGGGTACACTTTGTTCGCCTTCGACCTCACCCCAACCTTGGAACACGATCATCAACTGGCCTTGCTCAAGAAAGGAAACTTACGGTTGGAACTGCGTTTCTCCGTCCCTCTACTCCATACCATTAACGTGATTTGCTACGCCGAATTTGATAACGTCATCACCGTGGATCAGCAAAGAAACGTGCTGTGTGACTACGCCAGCTAGAGTCATGGATACAGAGCAGCTGATGGCCATACTCCAGCGAGATCCTCGGGTACCCTTTCGAGGTGTGTTTCCACGCAATGTGTTTCCCACTACCCCAACCACCCCGGCAGCCTACATCCTGAATACAGACCCTCGTACTCGACCCGGTGAACATTGGGTGGCTGTGTACGTGGACACCCTGGGCCAAGGCGAATACTTTGATTCCTACGGACTTGCATCCCTGCATCCCGATTTGGTGAAGTTCATGGACGTATCTACTACAGTGTGGCGTTGGAATACTAAAAGATTACAAGGAAACTTGAGTAGTGTATGCGGACAGTACTGTGTGTTTTATCTCACTCACCGGAGTAGAGGACATTCTATGCAAACGACCATACAAATGTTTGATGATTCTCAAGCCGAAGACCGTGATGTACTCGTATACGACTGGACTGCCTCTCGTTTTAATGTGCATGCCCCATTTCTCTGGTTGTCTTAATTGATTCAATGCACCGCGCGGTGTTCTCGTTTTTTTTTGTTATGACGTTGTTGTTCTGACGTTTATTGATGTTCAATAAAAAAATTCATAAAAACACAAGTAATGTTTTTGACTTTTTTTATTCAGGTGAACAAGAATGTATAGAATATGTACAAAAGAATACAGTAGGTGTGTAAGACTGTGAGGAGTAGGATTCGAACCCACGTCCTGCATTGCGCAGACCAGCACTTAAGACTGGCGGCCATTCTGACTTTTTTTTACAGTTATAGTTTTAACTCGTATCATGAGAAGTATATCAAATGTCATAGTTTCACAAGTCCAGGTAAGTGGTACTGATCCCATCGGGAAGGACTTTCCGCTTGGGGTAAAAGAATTTGAAGGCATCTCGTTTCTGGATGTACGTCCGCATCTGGTGGTCCACGACCCGAAATCCTCTGTTAGTCCCACTCGCACTGGCCTGGCTTTGCAGCACGTTCAGATACAAGGCTTTGTCGATGGCCGGATCGCGCCGGTTCACCCCTTTGCAGCTAAACTTATTGTTTTCTGCTCCACCGTAACAGTAATACGTCTTCGAGGAGAGAGCAATCATGGCATCGCCACTCCACTCCAACTTGAAGAGGCCCGGTGTCCGCTTGTCGTACTGGTAATGGTCACGTCGAGGTAACCACTGGTCCCGTTCCGCCTCATATTGTGCACGTAACTCGGGTTTGACCAGGGACTCCCAATCCGCATTAGACACGGCCATGTAAGCAGAGTCTGTATCCATCTCCATGAGTTGCCAGTCTGATGGATTAAAATACACACCCATGAAATCATACAAAAACTGGAGCATCCTCAGCTTGGCCACCTGGTATACCATACATCCAATTTGGAGGGGCAGGTTGTAATGGATAATCTTTTTTTCTAAAACGATTTCATATGTATCGTCATCGATGACCTCCACGGACCGAAACAGGGGAGAATTGACCTTTTTACGGGCCTGTGGGGTGGTACAGATGTTCACGCTCATGTGCTTATCTTGGTTAGTGACCGTTTTGCCATAATAGCCATTGCCCGTGAGCTTCCACGATTCACCGATGATGGCCTTACTCGGATCTTGGTCGCCTTGACGACGGGCAGACGTCACGATGTCGGCATTCCCGCAAAACAGGCGTTGGGTACGTACTGTAAGACTTGGTACACGCGCGTGACTTCCAGGCCGTGGCTGATGTACCACTGTAGTAGCGGAGTGCCCAGCAAGATTTTCTCTGCCCACATACTGCCAATCAACATCCGTCGAGGTCGAGGCAAACACTCGTGTTGCTCAGCATAGGCACCCATGGTGTCTCCAATGTCATCCCGACCCACCAATGTGTTTTTAAAGATGGGTGGGCACTGGACGAAGAGTGGCTTGAGAGTGTCGGGAACATGCAGGTCGCATTCCACAAAGCCGTAGAGGTGCCCGGAACGAATGGCGTCGAACATCTGTGGTAGAGTCAGGAGTCGCCGACGACTGAGAGGGTACTCGCGCACTTTAAGGAAACGGCGTAAATGTGGGAGGGCCTGGCACATGGTGTGAAATTCACACTCCCACATTTCGATGAGGTGGTATCCCCTCTCTTTGATGTAATCTCCGTTCTCCTGGACTTCTTCCCATAATTCTTCCGCCGATTTCCCACGTCGTTGGTTGAAGCGTCCAGCGCTAAAATGGCATTTGTGGCCGTGCCAATAGCAGCCGTAAAATTGGAATACGGTCGGTGTTCTACCCACAAGGGCAAACCCATCAACGGGGAGTCGACGATCTCCTATGCGCTTCACTGTGGCGTTGGTCTGATGGCGTATAGAAATTCCCCGTCGATAGGCTTCCCAGTCCAACCACTGGTCGGCGAGATGTGTGTAGGGGGTGCGTTGCGGTGTGAAATGTTGACCTTCCGCCAACCAGCGCGTATAATGACCGCTGGGCATGGGCTGGGCAAGGGACCACAGGTACAGGGCATTGGCATCGAATCCGATGATTTTGGCACAGGGTTTCCCACCGGGGAGAGTGGTGACGTCTTTCTCGTGGTAGCGGTGAAAAATAAGACTGGACCCACCGACGATGTTCTGTTTTAGACAATAATACATGTCGTCGTGTTTTTGCTGTATCAGCGAGAAGTAAGTGGGACAATCTTGAAAGAGATGGCGAAGCGCCAGATCCGGTAAACTCAAGCACTCCTTGAATATGTCGACGTGCATCTCACGACGAAAGAGTTGAACCATTTTCTCGGCCGCTTCGAGGAAAGGAACCACATCTAAGTTATTATACCATATCAGGAAATCTCGCAAGGTCTGCATATGTTGGTCGATCCATACCTGCTGTAGTTCCCGGTACGTGTCTTCCGAACATTCCACTTGCTTCAAATCGTCACAGAACGCATCCCGGGGTGGCAACTGTGTTTCCTCCAAGCGGTCGAGCGTCGATATATACGTGTAAGGGAACCTCCCTTTGGTTTGTGCACAGTCATACGCCTTCACCCACTGAGCATAGCTATAATTGGGAGCTAAGTAGTTCCGTACATCCAGGAAATGGAGTGACGTGGTAGTGAGGGCCATATGATTATTGATCTTCTTGATGACGGACTTGATGGTATTAGCCTGGGCCAAGTAAGGGTAGAGAAATTCCTTCACCATGTTGAGATCGTATCGGCCCGAGTTGAAGCCGAGCACAGGTAACTGGCCTAGGTATTGTAGGAAGCGGGCTTTCAATTTCTCCGCATACGGTTTAGGTAAAGGTACATCCTGCGACTGAATGGGTTCCGGCTCCTGGGTGTCCGACTCCGACTCTGACTCTTCCTCGTCGCTGAACGATACACCGGGTATAGGAATCCGGTCGTCCAGTTGGTCCAGTACGTCCTGGAGCTTGGACACCAACAATTCCGTACTGACCGCACTGACTTCCTCTAAATAACCCATCATGCGGGTAATCAACTCATGGGAGTCCCCCGACGACACGAAACAGACGGGCGCAGCGTCATAGCCGGGTACGTTGGTGGAAATGCTCACACTCGGGGGAATATGGCGCTGCGTCCACTGCGTTTTCGCTGAGACCATGTCCATGGGTTCCAACAGGGCCTCGACATCGTAACACGCCCGGTAGGGGAAATAACGGTCCTCTTCCGGTATGACAAGACCCTCATCGGCCAGCTCCTCGAAAATGGTAGGCGTATTATGGTACACGCCGCCAGGAAATTTGCGTTTCACAGTATTGTCACAAATCTTCTCGTGCCGATGTAAGCTGGACGATTGGCCAAACACCCGATGGCATTGGGCACAACTGTAGGATTGCGCGTACAGGCTCATATTGTAGATGAGGGAAAAATGACTCACCCCGCCGTCGTCGAAGACATTGACTTTCATCGTAGAAGCATACCGTTCTGTTGAGCGATGAACCAATTCAGCCACAAATATGTCATCCTCGCGTCGTAATCGGTATGCAAAGATATTGATGTTGAACAGAGGAGTTTCCACGACATCCAAATACTTAAAGGGGACTCCCCGGAACTGCCGCTCATCCAGGTCTTGCTCCTGTAAATACTGTCTCCAATAGCCATTGGCCACTTTCTCACAAGCCAGGGGATTACACTCGTCCACATGTACGGCTAAACACCGAAACAGACATTTCCGGTCTTTGTAGGGACCCTTTGCGCCTCCCGTTAACGCATACAGTCCTCTTCGATTGAGCAGCCAAGGCGGAAGAATAACAGGAGCGCCGATGGGATGATTTCTCATTTTCGTGACGATAAATGTGACGTTCGTCACCATTTCTACAGTCCATTTGGTGTTGGGACGTTGCAACCGGGCCCATTCCAATGGGTCCAACGTAGTCAGTTGGTCGATGAGTGGCTCCAGAGAAATTGCATCCGTCACCGTGAAGGGTTGATCAAACACATAGGTATTATTGCTGGGATAAAAATACCGCAACTGGTCCGTCTCTTTGTGCCGTAAGATGTAGCCGAATGTGATATTCAACTTGAAAGCTGTCACCTGGTCTGTGAAAATGTTCTCGGCGTAAGTAGAAAGATACGTGAGGTCCTGCAGTCGAAAGTTATACAAGTCCAATAGACGACGGTGATGGTGAAAACAATGGCGTATGGTGTTCCAGTGACGTCGATAAATCTCACTCACACGCTCGTCTTCGGGCAAGACTTCAGCCGGAGGCGCTCCTGGATCCCCTGGAAAATCTTCTCCAGGTCTCATGCTGCGGTGAGGCTCAGACTGGTCAGGTAGGCTGGTGAGGCAGGTTGGCGGAGCAGGCCAATGAATGCAGCAATCCCTTAAAAATTCCCACTTTTATACGTTTTTTCGTGACATTCGTGTGTCTTGGGTGACCTTCGTGTGTCTTCGGTTACCTCCGTGACTATTCGGGCACCTCCGTGACATCTTCGGGCGCCTCCGTGACATCTTCGGGCGCCTCCGTGTCTCTTCGGTGATCTCCGTGACATCTTCGGGCACCTCCGTGACATCTTGGGGCACCTCCGTGTGTCTTCGGCCACGTCCGTGTCTTTTCGTGAGAAGTGACCGAAGATCGGACCTGACCGAAGAAGAAACACGGTGACCTCACCGAGGAGACACGGACCTGACCGAAGAAACACGGAGATCACCCAAGAGACACGAAGATGAACGACATTGTGGAAAAACCCCACAACGGACGTACCCGAAAAGACACGGAGGTGAACGACATTGTGGAAAACCCCACAGACAGGTCAGTACATATCCTATCATGTTCCCAGGTCACGCTCCATTCACCCAGACCGGAAGTGACGTCATACCTACAAGAGCGCCCCCTGGCGGAAAAAAGGAACCAAGAGGTACCTCCCTGGAAAAGTTGAGTCGAAATCAACTTACACTACTACTAATGGGGATATGTTATCATTCATGCATGTGTTGAGCACAAGTGCCGAGATTTGAGACTTATATCAACAATTTTCGGCAGCCTATACATTTTCTAAAATATTCATTTATTTTCCTTAAAAATCTTACCATAACATCTTCAAATGTTATTCATGTTCTATATTAGAGAAAAACTTGAACACTCACCATATTTGCTGGTGTTTTGCTCGATATTTTTTATTTACTTTTATTTATTGACTTCGACATAATACCTGGGTAGGTCTCACAGGTGCAGCACCTATAGGACGCAACCTCCCTAAAACAAGACACGTTAATCGATTATATTCTGATTAACGTGTCGGAATATCGCCATGAAACAACGGTACTGGAGTTTTATATAAAGTGAGTTACAAAGTTATTTCAAGCATGAAATATTATCGATATCACGGAGAAATGGTAGCCATTTTATAGAGTTCAGTTTTGTACACGCGCTACAAAAAAGGAAATGTATGCAGAGTTAATTATTGATTTTTGACAAGCTCCAAAGTAGACGACTAATTAAAATGGACAGACTTTGGGAATGAAATTTCAGCCGAGTTGAAACATTACGTTTATATTTGTAAAATGTATCATCTGTCACTGCTTTGATCACAACAATGCTATTGGGAATCTGAATAGGTTTGCTTATTTATAGGTTACCACCAATTGGGTTTCTGACATCCAAGATTGTATAATTCGGCCTTGATTCTCGACGAAAACTTGATTGGGCGGGGGTTGTAATCTATTTTATAAATATTTCTATAATATATATTTCAAAAAAAAAAAAAAAATTGAACAGCAATTCCGAATTTTGATAGGGAAAAAACATGGGCCAGTTTTATTTGCCTGCCTCTCCAATTTGCTATAAAGGTGTCGGAGAGAATGCCATAATTTCCAACAGCTGTATTCCGAAAAAAGAAAATGAAGAATGGCTGCTTATTTATGTATGTGTTTTGAGCTTTTGTTGATGTGAATTGTAGGAAATTTATTTTGCTCAATATAGACTTCTGTTTTTCTCAAGGTTATTTGCTATAAAAGTAAGGCCGTTGGTAGAAGGCTTTGACTTACATTACAAGGTATGTAGCTCAGCTCGCTTGACGGCGAGGTGAATTATGAATTGAACATCAGTCTACGAGAGTAACGTCCCTTGTTTCTGAACTCTTCGAATGCTTTCGAGCATGCACCATTCGCGACTGCTCGACCTATTCCGTCGAAGTCATAGTACATCGGACATTAATTGTGTAAGGATTTGGCACCGCTCCGGCGTAAACCTTGATCCGCCGCACGTGAGGCACACCACATGCTATATAGGATGTGTTTCCGCTCACATAATCCTCGTTGTATTTCCCCATTATCAGGAGATAAATATATATCAAAATGAAACGTGTACGAGCAGGACCAGTCGTGGTGTCTACGAGAAAACGAATCAATAACCGGGATTGCCCACTGGCATTCTGGCCGTCACCGTAGTTAGCCCCTTCACTAGTAAAGATCCGGGGATCGAAGAGATGATCACAACCCTACAAGGATGACTGACGCTGATGTAAAGGTCTATTATGGTATATTCTGCACAAATAGTATATGCGATTACAGATAATAGCGTAGAACCGCGTGGCTTGACAGAATGTCTAAGGAGATGTAACGTTATACCGCGTGGCTTAGACAGAATGTCTAAGGAGATGTAACGTTATACAGGGGAATGATATTTACATATATGTACAGACACTAGGAGAGTGTATGCAAATAGACTTGATGTTATATGCAAGTAATATAAGAAAGTGTGTGCATATAAGTTTGATGTTATATGCCAATAATATAAGAGTGTGTGCATATAAACTTGAGGTTATATACAAATAATATAAGAGTGTATGCATATAATTTTACAGTTATTTGTAGTGCTTTAAATTGGCATGGGGACGCGATAAGGGCGGCCTGGTTGCTGGCCCTTCTCTTCGGGGTATAAGGGCGGCCTGGCTGCTGGCCCTTCGCCTCTTCCGTCGTTGGAACGTTACGGATGTAACGCTCTCTCAATATATGGCACCCAGTCGTTGGAGCCTCTCCACGGATGTGGCAGCCCGTCGTCGTCTTCTTCACCCCCAGTCGTCGGAACGTCACGGCTGTAACGCTCTCTCAATATATATCCCCAGTCGTTGGAGCCTCTCCACGGATGTGGCAGCCCGTCGTCTTCTTCACCCCCAAGTCGTCGGAGCCTGACCCTAACTTGTCAGCTCACCAGTCTGCTTCCCGCACAGGTAGGTATAGCACGGCGTCTCAACCCTTCCGGCTGCTGCGACCCGTCTATAGACTCGACCCGTGGCTACACAACCTCACGACGACCCCTTAGGTAAGAACCACGTACAGCTCACCCTCCGTGGCCGTCAGGACAACTACTTGGGTATATAATGTGTTATTATTTCATCTGGTACCGTTATAGCACCATTTCTGTCTGTAAACTGTTGATGGCGACCCTCTGCGACCCTCTGCGGCCCGGTCGCAAGCCTCTGCGACCCGGTCGCAATCCGCCTGCGACCTTCTGCGACCCGGTCGCAGGTCTGTAGATTTCACGGTTTATCGACGTTTCTCGGGAGAAGGAGTCTGCCCGTGCTGTGCCTTGTCTTTTCTTTACTGTCTGTAACTTGTATATTGTCTTTGGCCTTGTCTGTTCTTTACTGTCTGTAATCTGTGTCTTGGCTTTACTGTACAGTCTGTAATCTTTGTGATCTCTTTTACATCGGTAAAACGAAGCCCGCCTGTACCGTATCTTGTCTTTGCTGTACTGGCTGTAATATCTGTGGTCTTTTTCACCCCCGTACAGCGTCTGTACAACCGTCCGCGACCCGGTCGCAGAACTAGCGAGCTGCCCGATATGTCGTCGAATAACGGTAGGAGGGTTTGGCTCTATTATCCCCGTATTTATAGTACAGTTGCATATGTTTTCTGAGGGTGGAGGGAATCCCTATTTATCGTCATATACCGCTTCACGACCGATGACACCGACACATAAATAATACTGCCCACGTCCCAGTGCCCGGGTTGTTCAGTAAAACAGTGCCGATATCATACAATCTACTGGTATTGACTTATATCCTTATTCTATACTGAGGTCTGATCATGTTAATTACCGGAATGTGCTACGCGGTAATACATGTCATGTTACAGTATTATAGAATACCCCCAGACTACAATAAACACGCCAGTCGGTTTTCCCACTCGGCCGTGTTCCCTATACTATAGTACACCGCGCAAACACGTTTCCACACTGAAAATGCAAGTCGGCAAATTCGCATTGGTTTTGCGTGTTTTTCACAGATTGTACTAGCTACAGGACTTACAATCTTTTAGACTCCCAGGCCAAAACAATTACATTTGCGACCCGGTCGCAAAGTGTTCCAAAATCAACAATTCAGGCTGTACCTGTAGGCGAGCTTTCTCCAGAGCTGGCTTTCTGGTCTGAACACCGTTGGAATGTCTGCACCGGCTTATATAGTATGTGCACTCTCCGCACCCGAAAAGTCCCCACAGGAAGTTTTCTCACGAACGGAGACGTTTCGCCCACAATGAATTATCGTTTCTCACAGCGAAATTACAGTTCATAGTCCATAAACTAGAATGGCATCCCAATCTAGAATTTGTAGAAAATATTTCACGTAAATGGCAACTCCTATCTTGCTCTGGTAAGCGAGAAATACGGTGGAATCCATGTCCATACACTGCCTTGCTCATCGCTGAAGATACATGTCAAGGTCGTTCACCGCATTCCATTCATATCACCCTGCGGATTCAAACTGTTCCCTACACAAACGGTTAACCGTTACAAAATGGATATTCCCTTGATTCTACCCCCGAAGGATCTCTTCTAATTTGAGGTGTTTCTTCTGGTTTTTCGTCTCAAGTTGATCTCCATGGTAACGGAAGCCATACATCTGACATGCGCTGTTCGGAGTTTCGGCGTTATACTGTGCTTTCAACATGGATCCCAATATGGATTCTTACCAGTGCGTGTCGAGGTACATTATCCTACATCATCGTACGAGATCGTGCCGAGTGGAGCATGCACGATAACAATATCAGAAATAATAGTCTCATATACAAGTGTCTTATCCGACATTCAGTAACCAGCCTTCCCATATTATACATTTACTACATGTAAGTATTAACGCCGTAAAAATTCTTTTGATACATTTCTTAGAATTTCTCATCCGGTCGACCATCCTACGTAAATGAACCTATGACTGGCTGAATCGTCTTCCAGTTTTCCCCACAGGTTAATGAAAATCCCAAATTTCAATGTGGAAAATTTGAATTGACCAATCAAATGCTAGAAAAGTGGAAGATATCACGTGAAGCACTGTTGTTTGTCTCGCGCCCCGGGTTGGTCGATAGTTTGTGACGTAATGCTCCGGTATTCCCAAATTCTTGTCAGCCCGGCGAGGCAAGTCTAATGGAAATTTCTGGTTCATGGTCTCATAAAGTTACCACATATATTTGCAAGAACGACTCAGCTATTTACGAACAATAATCAGTTATATTAATATATAAACCGACAGGTAAACTAACGTCTGTCTGCCGGCGAACAGTAAGTAAGGAAGTAACTGGATAGTTGAAGTAGTCTGGAGGGTATTTTCCCGAATAAAAAGAGAATACGTTTAAGTTGCAAAACTGTAAACATCTACATTACCGGCAAAATGGGAGAATTGAGTATAGCCATATCGTAATGACGAAACATTGAAGAATAGCCGTAGCTATGGTGGCTGATATCTGTCATGTCGTACCATCGTACTACCGCCCTATTTTACCAGGGCGATGGTACAATGCGATGATACGATGCGATGGCACGATGCGATGATATAGTGGTACGATGCGATGGTACGATGCTACGATGATACGATGTCACGACGATACGATGGTACGATGTGATGAACAAATTTCCATCGTACCATCGTACCATCGCATCGTGTCATCGTATCATCGCATCGTGCCAACGTACCATCGCATCGTACCATCGTATCATCGCATCGTGCCATCGCATCATACCATCGTCCTCGTAAAAATAGCAGGCGATAGTACAACGGTACGACATGGTAGATATCAGCCACCATACGTAACTGACGTGAACCAGGAATTTCTCGTTCTTGGCCTAACATGCCTTGACATAAGGCATTTTTTACCTTATTACTTTTCCGTTCATAGTTACAACTTTTATCTTTCTGCTGCCCTCTGACGAAATACTCCTATGTAGAAATTATATATATAGAAATGTAACAATTAATTTTTTTGCTCTCCGGGATGGTCACAATATCTGAACAAGTGGTGTGGCTGTGTGTGGAGTTGTGTGTGTGCAACTCTATTCACGAATTATAATAACATAAGCGATTATTTGCGTTAGTGGTTCGCAGTCTTTATTTCTCCTCACTATTGCACTTTAAAGTCCAAAATCAAGTTGTGGAAAACAGAAAAAATGAATAAAATATGATATGGGGATTCGAACCCAAAAGTTGGCGTTGTTTTAATCTGTAGACCGAAACTGTACCCATTCGGCTAACAGCTGTTACGATCTTCAGGTTGGGGAATCATGTGCCGAAAGGCAGAGAACTACACCCTTACATAGCATTTCAAGCGTTTTAACGTATTTCTACGACTCGTTTTGGTTAAAGGTTTCATATTTTACATGTGAAGGGAATTCCCCCGCCCAATGTGGAGGGAATATCACCAAATATTGCAAAAAGAAGTAAATGCCTATTTTCTGATACTCGAAATTTGTTTTAGACTTATCTCTTCTCGGTGAAAATTCAGAATACAAAATTCAGTATTTTCTCTCTCAAGCTAATAACTTTTGAATCAAATACGAGGAACTTATATTTTCGATTTATAAAAGCAACACACTAAGGAAAAATGTAAGGTCAAACCGGACACCTCTTTTTGAGTGGAGGCGCTTGGTGGTATAACCCTGTTTTATAGTTTCTGCAAAAATGGTTTGTGACGTTTATTAAATCGTCACATCTTACACAGATCTAGCAAATGCTACTAGGCGAAATATGTATACGCCATAGACAGGTCCCACTGTAATATCACTGTCCTGAATCCGATAGTTTATGCTTTCGAAATTGTAATTTTTTATATCGGTAATCGAAATTTATGGCTTCTGACATTAATATATCGGCTACCACCCACGCACATCTGAAAATGCGGTTTAAAATGTGCAAACAGCTGTACAAGGACATATTGCCGTTACAGTATCCTGTACTGCCTGGTGACGTTTGGGACAAACGGGCAAGAGCGACCATGACCGAAGATTGACACAAAAATGGCGGCTTCTCAGTGGACAAGAACAGCCGAGAATACGTCTAACGTACAAGAGCAACAATGGTCGAAGATTGAACTTTCTCGAATGGCGGCTTCTGATTTGACAAAAGGAGCCGAGAACGCATCTAACGGACAAGACCGAACATGGCCGACAGCTGACGATGCGTCGGATACATACCATACTATTATGTAAACACACCCAACGCGGCTCCTTCAGCGTGGGTACGATGTGATGGATGGGCGTCAGCGTCAGCCAAATCGATTAAATACTCACACTCTAAAAAAAAAAAAAAAAAAAAAAAGAACTTCCACCTCCAACGACTGGAAAAATCATCACCCCATTTGACTTGTCGCTCAAAAAAGTCCCTGTGTGCCTCAAAAATACCAACTTTCTCTACTACTCCACGACCACGACTAGGCATGCGCAGAATGACGGGACCAATAAAAACCACACCAGTCCGACTTTACCCCAGGAGCGCTTCACTTTCATGACGCATCGCCCATTCGCGTCGAGTGACGGATGAACAAATGATGAGCAAATTGAGGCCTATTGACCTTTGACCCAGGTGAGTACATTGAAACCTACTGACGTTTGACCTGGATGAGCAAATTGAGGCGTTTCACGTTTGACCCGGATGAACAAATTGAGGCCTATTGACTTTTGACCCGGATAAGTACATTGAAGTCTTATTGACCTCAATGAGGTCTATTAAGGCCTAAGATAAATAGGGACCTATTGAATCGGATGAGAAAATTTAGGCCTATTGACCTTTGACTCGGATGTGCGAAGGGAAAGCAGGAGCAAAAGTTGGCCACTTGACTGAGAGTAAATTAAAATTGAAGTGACTGAGAAGTAAGTTAACATTGAAATGACCGGGGACAACTTTTTATCGGGGAAGGTAGGGACCTTATCACCGCGGAGGAGTATGGCCGGTTCACGTGAATGGAAGTGCTGGCACTATAGAAATCACGATTAAGGTGCGAAGAAAAAGCATGGGCAAATCTTGTCTTTCTGACCCGGATGTTGCACTCAGAGGTCAAAGGCCAAGGGGACACGGTTTGCTCTTTTTCTACTTCTCTGGTAAATTGGAAGATAATGGGGATCGCCAGCCACATTAAGTGGCGCTAGTGCTCCCGCAGGTAAAGAAGACGTGGCGTCATAAAACGAACAATTATAACGTCGTTACATTATGACGTTGCCTTTGTGACATCCAGAAAATCGACATGAGCATGCGCCATTTACCTCTAGTCACACGTAGCCACCTGGCGTCAGTTCGAGCTGGCGAACCCCATTCTTCGATGTAGAATAAATGTATTGGAGACATTTTCACATGTGCCGAACAGACTGGAGTCTGATTGCATGATACTGGGTATGGAGTGCTGTTAGTATGACCTTTTTTCAATTAATTGATCAGATCTCATATAAATAATCCATGTTGATGTCAAGTGCTCTGTTCAAATTCGAATATTGGAAAAAAAGACAATTAGGCACATTTCCTTTCTGGTGTAAACAAAACAACTTTATAATGACATTACTTCCTTGGTTTACAACATTTAATCCAGGCCTTGATATCAAGAGGACAAATGTTTCGAACCGTTTTTCGTCGAGGGACAGAGATGGAGGCGTCTGTTTTAAAATACCTCAAGAGTTATTGATACACTGTTTGGCATATCACGAACTCTCGGATTCCGGCAACACCTACAATCCTTCTTCAATGTATTGTATATCGGAAACATCGTTCCTTTGAATGCCTTTCGGAAATTAGCGTTCGATTTGTAATACACTATCATGTTAAAGAAATTACTGGCAATAAGGAGCCAGGCAATGAGAAAGGCCAAATGGGGACCAAGAGGCGAACCGTAAAGATACGTGTACACGAAGGCCAATACCCCGGGGAGATAGGACAGAGTGAATGAGAGGTTAATCATCAATACGGTCCGAATGCCCTTCACGTCCTGCTTGCGTACTTCATGGACATTTTGGATATTACACACATGCGGAACGCTCCTCGATGTTCGCCGCGCCACCAGCATAAGTTTGATATTGAGTCCACAGTTGATGCAGAGTGCCATTCCCAAGATAGAACTGGAGAAGATTATATTCTCCCATCTAGTGGTTAAACATAGCATAGACTGTTGCCAGAAGATATAAGATCCAGGGAATATTACACTGGGGATGACGATCGACAGACAACATGTTGTCCAAATGACTACCACCACGACGGAAGCTATGGCAGGCGACTGGTCGTTGTAGTGGTGATATTTGTACGGAAACGCCGTCTTCAGGTACTTGTCCAAGGAAATCGCCGTGATGTGTAGGCAGGTGGCCATTGTGAGAACACACAAAGTGTTACCGGAGACAGTGCACCAGGTATTTCCCTGTGTCCACGTATCTGTTACAGAGGCGACGAAGGAGAATGGGGCAATCAACAGTCCGACCAAAAGGTCGCAGCATGCCAGCGAGGCCAGGAGAATTCCTTGAGCACACCGATGAGCCTTGGATGATATAACAACGGACAGTATTGCAGTATTGCTGATCAGTATAAGACACATAATAAGAAAAATGATGCTCGCCTTGAGAATCCGTGTGGTTAATTCGCTTGTACTTTCTACGGCTTTGGTTTCTGTGAGATTATCCATTAAGAACGTCCTATCTTGATCACAATCTCGTCCACTGTGGTTATTCGCTATATGTGACAGGCTATCACGACATATATAGGACATTTGGTCATAAACGTTTCTTCAAACAGGAATACCGCGATCAGTAGACTTATTCCTTTCATTTCTTGGTTGAATCGTTCCCTATACCTGTTGTCACCTGAAGCTATACTTAGTGCCGTCAAAACGTCCGACATTTCTTCTACCTTTTACGGATACCAGCCTCCACACGACACTCGGGGATATCTTGCAACGGCCTTTGTAATCTATAGAAATCTCCTCTGTTCGAACTAATTGACAAGTCTCATGTGGTGAAGGGATGTATAGCCTACGGTAACTAGCAAGAAAATGATGATTACTGACATTAAAGAGTGTCTCCATCCCCGGAGGCTCCGAAGCACGATATTTCCTTTCTTCAGCAGCCGTAATACTAGTAGGCCATTACATTTACTTTGAAGCCTATTATTAATCATGGATTCGATGTGATTATTCAGCTCATTTTAATAATGACATGCATATATTCAAACACCTTCTCAAACAGTTGTCAAAGCATCACCGTTTAGCTCAAATAGATTCCCCTTGTGCCCAGTCTCTTGTCTGCAAGTGTAACAGTATCACATGATACAACAAACTGGTTCCATGGCGTATCTTTCCATATCAACACCACAAGATCTTAATAAACTTGTTCCGCTCCACAATTTATAAGTTTGGGCAAATCTAGGAAGAAAATGATGGTTCGAAGATAAACTTCCAAACACAATAACAGGAATAATTTACATTATTTAACATAAGCTTACCGTGCAAACACTGTGAATAAGTTTCATGCATTCGCTGCTATATTTCAGCTAACGTAAGCAGCATGAGTATAAGCTGTGCAAAAGTGGTCTAGCGGATAGGTGAAAGAATTGTACATTTTACGATGAAAGCATGAAACTTTGCACAACTATATTCCATGATGCTGGGATCATTTTAAAGATTGAAGGCATTCCAGATTCTCCATATGTCGGCCGTGGCGACCATTTTTCAAAATGGCCGCCATGGAATTTCTTCGGCATGGTCAAATCGCCCAAACATTATTTTGTTGGGGTTTTTTTCATGCTACCTATCGAAAAAATGTATGATCCCTTGTTAGAAATATCTGCCTACACTAAGTTTTTTTAAAATCTTGGTTTGTCCTATCACAAAGACAGAAAACCCCATCATTTCGGAAAAGGCTTGTTCTTTTTAGCACAATCTATCTAGCTTTAGACATGACACGCATATAGCATGATCCAATCAAATGATACTGAGCAATTTCCGATTGGCATCCATTGGCACATTTCGGCATCCAGAAAGACATTTCATATATCAGAATTATCACCCATTCCAAAATCAAAGAATTCACAGGCAAAGATAAATTGCAAATGAAAAATAGCAGTGGTGATGCTAGCAAGATATCATGCTTTCCCAAATCAGTATCTCTTACCATTATATATTCGTACAGCCATATTTCTTGAGTACGATGTCCACATGAACGCCATGTGGATCTTGAATTACATACCGATAGCATTCATATATATTCCTACAACCGTATTTCTTGAGTACGGTGTCCACATGAACCCATGTGGATCTTGAATTACATACCGACTGATGGCATTCATACCACTCCTAATCTAGCTCTGGATTAAGCCAACTTAGACAAATTATGGAATGACAAGTATCTTTAACACTTTCGTATTGTACATTTCTTATGAATCCATTGTACGATTGCTTTGAAATAATTGTGTATTTTACTTACTTTTTGTTCTTGTTCTTAATTCATACTGTTTTATGTTTCTTTCGTGGATGCAGCGAGAATTAAGAGAGCGTTGCGTGTGTCGTACACCTGAGAATTGTATTTTTATTGTCACAGAGCCTACAGTATTGTTATGGAATTCAAGTTAGAATGATGTTAAGTGCTGATGATAATTTTACACCTAATAGTACACATTATTAAAACTTTAGGTATCAGATATTTGCATATTCTTTGGGGCTTATTGCCATATAGATTGAATGTTTTCTTTCGGAGCAGCATAGGAAGAGCAAATTCAGGATGGTAACGATGAGACAAGCTGAAATTTGAATTGAATACGGTTCATTATTCGCTTTTGCTTTCAAATGCATCTATAGTAATGCCTATATTCGTCATCATCCATCATTTTAATAATTGAGCTTATCGGGATATAATATTTATCTGTATTGTTCCAATTTGTGAATGCATTATGTCATTGCTGTCTCTAACACTCTCTTCTTTATGTCGGAGACATATGATTAGATCAAGGTGCACATTTGATTTGTCCAAATGAAGACCCACGGTAGCATTTCTTACTCACTTTGCTTGAGAAAAATTCAGAGGACATATGGGTTTCTTTGAAATCGCCCTTTATATGCGTTAAAAGCCTTTTTTCACTTTCATTTATAGTGGAAATATATCAATTTCTCAGATTACACGTAAGTAAGTACACAAATACCTCTTTCAGATATCAAGTCATTTATAATCCTATCATGATGGCAAGAGAGGTCGTTGAAGGGCAAGGTATGTAAGAAGATGTCGTTATATTTTATTATTTAATGTTCCACAATGTTATATATGTGATAAATTTCCTGCCTTGGCTTATCTTCGCCTATTGCAAAGTACAGAAAATGTAGCAGTATCCAAAAGAATGAAACGGGTTTGACCAGTCAAGGCCAGATCACGGGCGTGATGTTCAAGCGCGTAAACTGCAGCTCACGGCTCGTGCCGATACAATCTTACTATGGTCCGAGGTAGGGCCGAATATAAACAGCTATATCAAATAAATATAGGTTTTCTGAAATATATTTACCGATACAGACTTCCTATAAAGTATCAACTTCTCTATGGTGTAAATTAATATCATTTATGATTCTGGCAAAGTACATCACAATTTGATTTAAAAGTTGCAGTTAATCTACTTACAACCACGATTATCTCAAGGTACTCCTTTCTGGGGTCTTTTCTCTCGCATCTGTTCCCTTTTCTCCTCGACTCACACCGTTTAAACTTTCTAAGTTGGTCGGACGCGCATGCGTTAACTAACCGAAAGATTGCGATGGTGACATCATCATCACGGTTTTATCCAAACATGTCTCTACCCGTGCAAACGATCTCTACCGTCTGTACAACGATAGGGTCCAGATCGTTTGCACTGATAGAGACATGTTTGGATAAAACCGTGATGATGATGTCACCATCGCAATCTTCCGGTTAGTTAACGCGGGGTAGAGATCGTTTGCACTGGTAGAGACATGTTTGCATAAAACCGTGATGATGATGCATTTCATGTTACAGCCATGGTCTCCCTTTAAATGTGTCGTTTATACCCCTGGGGACAGGGGGGTGAATTTGCTACACTACATATTTGGGTCAAGGTCTATCAGAAAATGTAAAAATAAAATTTTTCTCCAAAGAAAGTTAGAAATCAAATTAGGATAATTAGTTTCACTAGAATAAAACACCTCAAGGTTATTTTTGGCAAGAAAATTGTGCAAACAGAGACAGGAAAGACAAAAAACGCGAATTTCGGCGACACCTGTCCGCCATCTTGGATTTACCCATGATCCTCTGCATCGAGAATTAAGTCGCGAAATAGCCCCAATAAAGTCTAGGGAAGCGTCAGAAAGTTTCAGCCCCATCGCGTTTTGTTGCCGTGAAAATTTGACAGGGAAGTATAATAACCCCCCCCCTCCTCCTCCCCTCCCTCACGACTGGGCTAGATAGGGTTAAAGTCAATCATCCAGATTGAATTTTGAGTTCAGTTTTTTTAATCCTCACGGTGAATTCAGTGGAAGTAGATAGCATTAAACTGTAAATCAGATATTATTTGTAGAGATTTTTTCGATAAAAACGTAACGATGAATAATCACGGCGGCCATCTTGGAAAATGACCGAAGCTGGAGTATCTCCAATCTTTAAACTGTTCCCATGGCGTGTAGTATATGTGTACCAAGTTTCATGCTTTTATCACAAAATGCACGATTTGCTCATATTTCAGCACCTATCTCCTAGATAAAAGGGTAACATAAACTTGAATCTGATGTTAAGCTCACATTGCTAAGTTAATAACTGCTGCAATTCGCTGCCTTTGGAATTTGATCAGACCATGTGGCTTGTGTCATGGTATTATTATTAGACACTGTGAATATTTCTCGAATAATAGAGCTACGTAAGCTTGTTTACATTCTATTATGTGCTTATAGTCATGGAGTTTTCTCGAAGCTGTTGTGGATTGTATCTGGGTCAGATCATGCGTCAAAGCTATGTGTTCTGGAAACTTCGTGATCTGTAGAAGTATCTCGAATGCCTCATAGAGTATAAATAGCCCAACAGTCAGTGATCGAGGATGGAATTCAAACTGGCTTTATGTGGGTGCGTTATACTTACTATACGGATTGTATACTCCTGTGAATTGACTTTTGGCTGCGTTGTAATCTACGTGATTGAACTGTTGGAAACTGGACAACAACTGAGCAGTGTTCAAATATCAAAATACAGAACAGCGATTTGTGCGGCATGGACTGTATAGAGAATTGCACGTCAAAATGGACTGTGAAGTATACACCGGTATAGCATTGAACAGTAAGACTATATTTGACATTTGTTTGTTGTATTAACCTTACTTAATTTGTGTATGATTTTAGTATTGTAAATAAATATTTGATTGTTAGTCCTTGACTTCACAAAAGTTTTCTGTTACGTTTTTTTCTATTATCGTTTATGACGTAACACGTGTTTGTCTATGACCCAAATACTATTCCTAAACCAAAACGAGAATAAAAGTAATGAGCAAAAGTAACGAGTTTTATGGATTCATTACCCCATCTCGCGTAAGAACGCTTGGCGGAGATGAAATCTGCCCGCCTCCAATATTAGAGAGAGTTTGTTTGCTGGGGTAGATAAACGTCAGCTCGCGAATCCGTATCAGCAGATTGATCAGTTTGAATGACCACAACCACAAGTCGATTGATCGATAATCCAGGATATGCTTCGGGATAGAAAAGAAAATATCTTGCAAGACTTACTAACAGCAATGATCCGGCCTGGTGAATGAGATTGATGTCAAATGATTTCGATGGTGATAAGATAACTCACTGCATCATTATCACAGCACATAAGTTAAATATAGATACACAATTTGGATAAAAACAATTTTGCAGCACGATAAATGATCAAATGATATGACTGACTGTAGCATTTCAAGATTAAACTTTCCTAAATTAGCTCATGGATCACTCCTATAAAGGAAATTGCCCGAGTCTCATTATCTGGCTGTAGAATTTGTCTGTTTATATGAATCGTGTGTCGGTAAGATTGTACAGAATGGCAGCATCCCACATTAATCATTGGGCAATGCTGTTCTGTCTTGGTGTTGGGCCACCGTGAGCTTCGGTTTGTTCTCATGGTCTCTCCCCTACGTGTATAACATGGAGCGAATTTTTCAACTATTGATAAGTGGTATAAATATGATAATGAAACGTTTTCAAACGAGGGATGTTTCAGATCCACAAAAGAGTGCGCAAGGTCCACAAGACAAACTGTCAGACTACCGTGAACGCACTCGTGCACTTATCTTGGCCAACGAGGAAGTTCGATTCGACCTGTCACCTTGTCTGGATCGAGGAGGTTGGAAAGGGAGACCTGTAATGACAACCAAAGCAAATTAATACAATACTGACATATAATTCGATGAACAGGTATACAGGATTCAGATCGCGGTAGCGTACCGATACATTCCCTGAAAAGAAGAGCCCTGGTCTATGAATTACGTTTACTTTTTTAGTTATCTTTAACGGGAAATCCAATATAATAAAAAGATATATACAAAATATCGCGGAAGCACTATCTAAATCGCGATCAGGCCTGGTCACAGCCACAGACTGGCCACGACCGGTTTCTTCGGGTTTGGTCTTCCTTCCCCTGGTTTTCGTCCACTCCCGAATGGATGGACTTTACGTCGTGTTTCGTCTTACACGACCTGGCCCCTCCGTGGCTATGTCCGGCGTCTATCTTCCTTCCCTCGATCTTCTTCCACTCTCGGGCTGTATGGACTTCTCGTCTTCGTCCTGTCTCGTCTTACACGACCTGGCCCTTCCAAGCGTTGGTATAACTGTCAATGGATGCGGACGGTCTGGGCACGACAGTACTCTCACAGTACAAAGGCTTCTACAGCACGTCTCTCTGTAACACCGTAGGACTAATCAACTGCACGGCTGACCACAGCAGCAGACGGCACTCGTAGGAATAAACTCCCAAGCGACGCACTACTGGGAGACGCACCGCTACTGCCGGACGCACCGGCTGCGGGGCTGCAGTCATCCCCTTCTCACCCCGCTCACGGCGACTCACTCCACGGCCCGGCTCCAAGGACGAATCATCAAGGCTAGAGCTCACGGCTACACAGTCCACCTAGGAACTGGCGATACAGACAGACATCGATAACACACGGTGGATGGGTAGGCACCTGGCCTAGTAACCCTATATTCCCACTACTGTATGGTCATCCCCAATATTTTGCCGTCTTCTCACCTTGGAGTTTCTGGTAGACTGCTTCGTTTTAGCCCTACCGCTCTTCTGCGTACGTAGAAACAGACGTCGAAACAGCAGCGCCATCTTTATGTCATTTTACAACACTCCCCGGTCAATTTATCTGGATTTCGCTGGGAAAATATGGCTATGAGTGATCAGACCATAATTCATAACGGACTTAACTGGTAAATCTCAGCCTCCAATTCCCCTCTAGTAGATTTACACGACGACCTCAAAGTTCAGTGTCATACTACCGCTTTCCTGACTGACGTCATCAACAGCGAAGCAAGCCAGCTTTGCCATGGATCTTTCGCCGTCTCAACTGATAGTTTGAGTTAATTTCACCGGGATTTCGAAGATTTGACTGTCTCCTGGATCGTCGTAGTTCATTCTAGGAAAGTTACAGCGTTGAATTCAGTCAGGTAAGTGAACTGCACACGTAAACACAATGCTACTTTCGTTTTCAACTTTAGTCACATGTCAAAACATCAGCTGTGATTTATTATAGGGAAACGCAAGGGGTCGCTTGCATTTCTGCACTTTCGTTACAATAATATGGATAAAATGTTCCCACCATTCCAAGAAAGGACCAACAAAATTATATTTATGATAACCCTGGTGTGACGAAAATGCCCGTGACCTGGAGAATGCCATTTTCGTTCTACGCTGACATTCTAAATAGCATTGTGAATAGACCGATAATGGTGGATATTCGACTTACCTGTATTAACTGTGCGCTGAAACTTTCAGCGAGGGACGTGTAAATATCCCTGACACGCATCTTGCATCGAAACCGGGCGAGAGAAGTCGAACTCTGTTGATCTGACACGAAATCCAACACCGCCTGAGTCTATACTTTCGCTTTATGGGGGCTGCCATGTTTGGGCCCGCAATGGATTCTGGGAGCCGGAGCCTATATAAGACGCAGAGAATGGACGTTCGGCATTCTGTCTCAGACAATCGGCAAGTGAACATCGTGCGGGAGAGCACAGAGACAGGATCGCCGCAAATGCGCCGAAAGTGCCGAAAGTGCCGAATTGACTGCCGAAACAGCGCCGAACCATCCGCCGAAGGGTTGGAAAGCCGAGAGCTTAGCCATAGCTTGGGGATAATAGATACTAACACGCACAGTATCTGATGACGAGACGAACCGACAGACGGGGATAAGATACTAACACGCACAGTATCTGAAGACGAGATGTCCATCAACGGGGAATACAGAGCACCAAATATCCCACATTGTAGCCCATCACACAAATACCATTTTACATGATTACATATACTTGCTCACATACAAGATCGTCGGCCCTCGGGACGGAATAGATCTAATCACACTCACCTACACTAGTTACTCACAGGCCTCGGCTAGGAGTAGCTGATAACACAAGCTTACATCCACTGTACATATTTACACTGCCGCAGGGCTTGAATTATGCTTTGCCGCAAGTCTTTGAATTCTATTACAAATCATTGATATTAATTGACATTACACTGTAAGGTAATAATACGCCCCCGAGACCAGGGCATTATTACCGCATATATATGCAGACAATCTGAGCCTATTAACTCATCGTTGGGTCAACGCCGTGAGGGCCGAATTCGGGTCGCCGAAGACGGGCCGCCGAAGACGTGAAGTCCGCCGAGCCGAAAGGGGTCGCCGCCGAATTCGGGGCGCCGAATTCGGGTCGCCGAAGAGCCAGTCTGGACGAGACTGGGCCGTGACGCGTCATAGATAGGGGCTCATGTATATATTGTATATTATTAGTCTTTCTCTTTAAGATAAAGATAACACTTAACGATAACTACCTCTAGAGTAGGGATCTTTATTACAGGTATTGTGCGCGTACAGAGCTGTGTACATAGCAGAATACAATATTATTACTTTATTATTGCCTTGGTTGTTTCTACAGGTCCCTCCCATCCTACCTCCTCGATCCAGACAAGGTGACAGGTTGAATCGGACCTTCCTCGTTGGCCAATTCCAGTCATACGAGACTGCGTTCACATCAGCCTGACAATTTGTCACAGGGGCCTGAGACCAGGCCGCCTCAAGTCTCGTGTACACCGCAAAGATAGACGTTTTCTGACCGCTCGAACGTCACAACTGGTGGCAGCGGTGGGATGGCCAACACCGGGAAACCGATGGAGAAGGGACCACTCTGGGAAGAAACCAGAAACCCAAGAAGGACGACTATGGGAGATGTCGGCGCCGAACTACGTCCAGCGGATAGCGACTCGCAATCAGGGAGGACGAGAAGCCGGCGGCAGCTGCCTAAAACGCCGAATCCGAGAGACCGAGAAGAGTCACGACGAGGAGTGGGGACCGAACGATCAGCGTTTGAGGCGCCGAAGAGAGTAGATTTGCTGGACCTGTCCACAGTAGAGCTGGACACAGTGCTATCGGCTCCCCCAGCTGACCCGTCGCCGATACCTTCGTGGCAGACGTTATCCGACGTGAATGGAAGTTATCGAGCCCCTAAAGACTCTGGTTCTGATAACCAGGGTCCCGGGGCCGATACGAACACCGGGACGACGATTCGACCATACCGATGATGGAAGAGATTGCCGAGCTACGACAAACCATGGGGTCTATGGCCAGGACTGTATCGGTGATAGCGATCCAGATGTCCAGAATCAATGCCAGTCAGATTCAGGAAAGAGAGGCGATCAGACGACCGGACACTGAAAACGACGTCGCAGAGCTGAATGCGAGTTGTGAGGCTGCCGAAACGGTTGATAATAAACGCCGAACCGAATATATGTCCGGGTCGCAGCTGGGTTGCGATCAGACGCCACCGCCGCCGGGGAGAGGACGAGATGAGCTCATGAGTTGGAGGCAGCCATTACAGACATCGACCCCTGCGGTCGAGGTGAGGCGACCGATGTTGACTGCGGCAAAGGCAGCTACCTATGATGGGACAACGCCATTACGAGATTATCTCTCCCATTTCGATCACTGTGCTGCTATCAACGGATGGACATACTCACAACGGGGTCAATATCTGGCCGTCGCCCTCCGAGGATCTGCCCAGCAGCTTTTAGCCAGCTTGAAATCAGAACCAGGGAGTGCTGACTATGGACGATTGAGGGATGCCTTGGAGAAGCGTTTTGCCCCGCCGAATCAACTAGATTTGCACAAAGCGCAGTTAAAATCCAGAAACCGCGAGAAGTCAGAAGATCTTCCGGGCTTAGCTCAGGCATTAGTTCGGCTTGCACAACAGGCTTATCCCGAGGCCGGAGATGACGTACAGGATACCTTGGCAAAGGATCAGTTTTTTGGAGGCTATTGGGGACGAACTTAGATTTCTTGTATGGCAGACGCGGCCGAAGACCTTAGATGCAGCTGTACACTCTGCTGTAGAAGTAGAAGCATTCAAGTCCTCGCAACGCCGGAAGACTTGGGCAACCGCGAAGTCCACGGTTCCTAGTAAAGATGAGGGATTAGCTGCAACCTCCGAGGATGACGAAGAATCTGAAGCTCGCCTGAGAAAACAGATCAAAGAATTGATGGAAGAAATAATGCGAAAGTCTCAGCCTCGACCACGGCGACGACCACAAAGATACGCCAGAGGCCAGCAACGGACGTATGGGAATCGGGAACGAAGTAATGCTTGCTGGTCGTGTGGCAAAAAGGGTCTCTACAGGGCGGACTGCCCGGATGTATCCAAAGCAGATGACCCTAAATCGCCGAGATTGCCCAAGAGTCCTCCCAAAGTTAATACTTCCGGGGAAGCTGGACTCTATTTGCCTGCCCAGATCGGGCCAGTGAAGATGTGGTGTTGTGTTGACACGGGGGCGTCGATTTCTCTCCTGAGCGAGAAAGTATACCAGCAGCTGAGTCCGCGGCTCAGACCAGCCTTGAGTAGCCCATCTTACGCTAGTATTCGTATGGCTGACGGTACGCTGATGCCCCTGAAAGGTGAAGCTGATTTTAAAATCACTATAGACGGTACCACACGAACACAGAAGATGATAGTCGGAGATCTGAGAGTGGACGCGCTTCTAGGGTACGACTTCCTCAGCACCCACTGTACCAAGATCGATACGGCACGCCACAGGGTCAAGTATGGTGGCCGCTACATCCAATGCGAGGGAGTTCGTGGGGGTCTACCAGGCGAGGTAGGGATGATCGAAAACGAACCGGAGTTTACCCAGAAGACAGGAGCCATGGTGGCCAGGGTCCTCACCGAGGTTGACCGCGACAGCGAAGTCACTCTGAGGTTTCTCAACTTGTCCTCAGATCCGACTGTAGTCCAGGCCGGGACGCTCTGCGGCCGTATGGGTGAAGTAGAAGTAGTGGACGATCAAGTTTCGAGTGCGGCCGGAGCGTCGACACCGAGCCGTGCGAAACCTAGTAGACAGAGGCCCGCCGTGATGACCAGCGCATGTCCAGACCACCTTACAGATCTGGTTCGACGATCCAGCGAAGGCCTAGAGACAGACCAAGCCCTGGCTGTACAAGATTTGGTCACCGATATACTGACCTGTTCGCTAAGGACGATACTGATCTAGGTCGAACGACGAAGATACAACATCACATAAAGACTGGAAGTGCACCACCCATCCGCATTCCGCCGAGGCGACCGCCGATTCACGCCCGTGAAATGATCGATGAGCAAGTTGAAGACATGTTACAGCGTGGAGTGGTCGAGCCATCCAGTGGACCGTGGTCAGCGCCGGTAGTTCTGGTGAAAAAGAAGGACGGGAAAATGCGCTTCTGCGTTGATTACCGTGCTTTGAACAAGATAACAGAGAAGGATGCTTACCCGTTGCCGAGGATCGACGACTCTCTGGATTCTTTAGCAGGTGCAAGTTGGTGGAGTACCCTTGACTTAATGTCAGGGTACTGGCAAGTTGAAGTGTCCCCCGAAGACAGATGCAAGACAGCCTTTGCAACCAGGAAAGGTCTGTACCAGTTCCGAGTTATGCCGTTCGGGCTCTGCAATGCGCCCGGAACCTTTGAGCGGCTAATGGAAGCCATCCTAGCAGGACTCCATTATGATACGTGTCTCGTCTACCTTGACGATATCATCGTTTTTGGACGGACGTTTGACGAGATGATTCAGCGTCTTGATGGGGTCTTCGAGAGGTTAAAACAACATGGTCTTAAACTCAAGCCGTCCAAGTGTGTCATAGGGGCACGACAAGTCCTTTATCTAGGCCACGTGGTATCGCAGAATGGGATCGGAACTGACCCACAGAAGATCCGTGCTGTACGAGACTGGCCTCCACCCGTTTCGCAGACCGAGGTTCGGAGCTTCCTGGGTCTCTGCAGCTACTATCGACGTTTCATCCGGGATTTTGCCACCATTGCAGCGCCGCTGCATACGTTAACTGAAAAGAAGACAGTCTTCATATGGGACAACACAGCGCAGCAAGCCTTCGACACCCTGAAAGACAAGCTGACAACCGCGCCTGTGCTTGCTATGCCAGACTTTAAGCTCCCTTTCATTCTGGACACGGACGCAAGTAACTATGGCATCGGGGCCGTGTTGTCACAGGTGATCGATGGAGAAGAGAAGGTCGTGGCATACGCCAGTCGTGTGTTGTCGAAGGCCGAACGAGCCTACTGTGTGACGAGAAGAGAACTGCTGGCTGTTGTGCATTTCGTCAAATGCTTTCGACACTACCTGTTTGGGCGGAAGTTCCTGCTTCGCACCGATCACGGCTCGCTGAGATGGCTCATGCGGTTCAAGGAACCGGAGGGACAGCTGGCCCGTTGGATTCAGGCCCTTGGCGTCTACGATTTCAACATCGAGCATCGTCCGGGTCGGAAACATGGTAACGCCGACGCACTGAGTCGTATCCCATGCAAACAGTGTGGTCGATCAAGCAGCGATGACGTTCAGGCTGCCGCCCGTGTGATTGAGATGGTGTCGCCAACCGAAGGGTTCGGCCGAGCCCAGGCCGAAGATCCCGACCTACAACCTGTTCTCGACCAAACCGGGAAGATGTCAGTCCGTACGGACTCGTCACGAAAAGCCTGTGGGGTGCCTTCGATATGTTGGAGATTTGCGATTCGCTGCTGGTTAGACGTTGGGTCGATGACCGTGGTAATGTCAAGCGACGACTGCTGGTTGTACCTCGTTCCTTGCGCCGTAAAGTGTTAAGAGAGTGCCACGACGGTCCCACCGGTGGACATCTCGGAGTAAAGAAGACTTTAGCGAAGGTGAGGCAGGCCTATACCTGGCCTGGTCTGCAGACGGACATACGCCAATGGTGCCGGAGCTGCGATGTATGTAACAGAAGAAAGCAGGCTGGACGCAAACCGCGAGGACCACACCGTGGACAGATGACTGGTTGTCCGGGAGAGAGGATCGCAGTTGACATCCTTGGGCCAATGCCAGAGACGGGCAGTGGAAACCAGTATATTGCGGTCATCGGAGACTATTTTACCCGTTGGATCGAAGCCGTTGCCATGCCCAACCAAGAATCACCTACTGTTGCACAGGCTGTGGTGGACCACTATGTAACCAAGTTCGGTGTTCCAATGGCGATCCATTCGGACCAAGGCCGCCAGTTTGAGAGCCGAGTTTTCAAAGGGATGTGCCGAATTTTGGGGATGAGGAAGACAAGGACGACGCCATACCACCCCCAATCTAATGGCATGATTGAGCGGTTCAACAGAACATTAGCCCAAATGCTACATGCCAGTGTTGACCGTCATCCAAGCGACTGGGACCTGCATATACCGCTTGTAGTGATGTCCTATCGTGCTACAGCCCATGAGACGACAGGATTCTCGCCGAATATGATGGTGTTCGGGAGAGAAGTCTCTCTGCCATCTCACTTGGTACTGGGAGCTCCTCCACGTCAGCAAGTGGAACCTACACAGTGGGTAGAAGAACTACGGGACGAGATGGACGAGATTCATCGTAACGCCCGAGAAGTGACTGGGAAGAGCCTGCGGCGCCAGAAGAGGGTATATGATAGCAAGGCCTTTCCGCAAAAGTATAAACCTGGAGATCAGGTTTACCTGTACATTTCGGCTCCAAGACGTGGAGAGAATCGGAAACTACGAGACCGCTGGGCAGGACCATACGTGGTAAAGGAAGCTCTCACGGACGTGACCTACCGCATTGCAGATGCGGACGGAGGTCTCCGGGTTGTTCACCATGACAAGCTGAAGCCTTTCTATGCTCGTGAGATGTCCACCAGTGAGTCAGAATCAACGTCTGGTGACGATGGAGATGTAGAATCAGATGATAGCGTCGGACATGGCGCTATCTTTCCTTACCCCATGGAACCATCGACTGTCGTCAGAACGCCGACTGTTGACCGGCGACCTCGATTGACCCGGGGCGGGCGTGAGATACGGCGACCAAGGAGATTTGCCGATTTCGAGGTTGATTTGCAGTCTGCATCACCATCGGATCTCGAGATGGAAGCTTTACCCCCGGCCGAGGCCGAGACAGAACCGCGGCGGACGACCCGAGGTCGAGTGATTAGACGCCCCGCGCGTTATCGGGATTAATGTAATTCGGCAGTGTTTGGTCATTGCTGTAAAGCAGGGATCTGATGTCCCCTCCTTCACTGACGACCCAGCAGACAGCTGAGGAGAACGTCTGATGTAATTCTACCGTATTGAAGCCTTTGTTATTATACTGTGGATTATCTACACTTTCGGAGAAAGGACTGCGTGTTCATTCTACTCACCTGTGATTGGTAGCTGTGCCGAGCTCCACGACGAGGGCGTCGTATTTTTGAAGGCGCGGGTAGTGTGACGAAAATGCCCGTGACCTGGAGAATGCCATTTTCGTTCTACGCTGACATTCTAAATAGCATTGTGAATGGACCGATAATGGTGGATATTCGACTTACCTGTATTAACTGTGCGCTGAAACTTTCAGCGAGGGACGTGTAAATATCCTTGACACGCATCTTGCATCGAAACCGGGCGAGAGAAGTCGAACTCTGTTGATCTGACACGAAATCCAACACCGCCTGAGTCTATACTTTCGCTTTATGGGGGCTGCCATGTTTGGGCCCGCAATGGATTCTGGGAGCCGGAGCCTATATAAGACGCAGAGAATGGACGTTCGGCATTCTGTCTCAGACAATCGGCAAGTGAACATCGTGCGGGAGAGCACAGAGACAGGATCGCCGCAAATGCGCCGAAAGTGCCGAAGGTGCCGAATTGACTGCCGAAACAGCGCCGAACCATCCGCCGAAGGGTTGGAAAGCCGAGAGCTTAGCCATAGCTTGGGGATAATAGATACTAACACGCACAGTATCTGATGACGAGACGAACCGACAGACGGGGATAAGATACTAACACGCACAGTATCTGAAGACGAGATGTCCATCAACGGGGAATACAGAGCACCAAATATCCCACATTGCAGCCCATCACACAAATACCATTTTACATGATTACATATACTTGCTCACATACAAGATCGTCGGCCTTCGGGACGGAATAGATCTAATCACACTCACCTACACTAGTTACTCACAAGCCTCGGCTAGGAGTAGCTGATAACACAAGCTTACATCCACTGTACATATTTACACTGCCGCAGGGCTAGAATTATGCTTTGCCGCAAGTCTTTGAATTCTATTACAAATCATTGATATTAATTGACATTACACTGTAAGGTAATAATACGCCCCCGAGACCAGGGCATTATTACCACATATATATGCAGACAATCTGAGCCTATTAACTCATCGTTGGGTCAACGCCGTGAGGGCCGAATTCGGGTCGCCGAAGACGGGCCGCCGAAGACGTGAAGTCCGCCGAGCCGAAAGGGGTCGCCGCCGAATTCGGGGCGCCGAATTCGGGTCGCCGAAGACGTGAGGTCTGCCGAGCCGAAAGGGGCTGCCGCCGAAGACGCTGTGGTGTGCCGTACGGGCCGACGCCGCCGAAGGGCTACTGCTAGGAGAGGCAGTGATACGGAGAGGATTCCAGAGACGATTAATAACGCTTAGATGAACTGGGCCGTGTAACCCTTGACACGGTAGACGTTCCATACAGTCCGGGGCTACGCCTACAACCGGAGAGGAACCAGAGACGCCGTACCATACTATGACGAGAGCCAGTCTGGACGAGACTGGGCCGTGACGCGTCATAGATAGGGTCTCATGTATATATTGTATATTATTAGTCTTTCTCTTTAAGATAAAGATAACACTTAACGATAACTACCTCTAGAGTAGGGATCTTTATTACAGGTATTGTGCGCGTACAGAGCTGTGTACATATTATTATTATTACTTTATTATTGCCTTGGTTGTTTCTACAGGTCCCTCCCATCCTACCTCCTCGATCCAGACAAGGTGACAGGTTGAATCGGACCTTCCTCGTTGGCCAATTCCAGTCATACGAGACTGCGTTCACATCAGCCTGACAATTTGTCACAGGGGCCTGAGACCAGGCCGCCTCAAGTCTCGTGTACACCGCAAAGATAGACGTTTTCTGACCGCTCGAACGTCACACTGGCAACCTCAGGTCGAAAATATGCCGGTTATCATCGATTAAAAAGATATTCTGGGTTAAAAACATAGGCAAGCGCTCAGATGACGAACCGGAGCTCAAAGCATCCAGACGGGTATAGATCGATGCACCTCCCGCTGTCATCGAGGCCAGGCACCATTGTCCAGGGATTAACTTGAACTGTAGTGAAAATTGGCTATTCATTTACTCTTGGTATGCCGATAACAGTCTGCTAAAGGGAGATTGACCTAGTCAAGTAAAATGACTCTGATTTTATTACCATGCCGTCTATCCAAGGCGCTTCACTGACGAAAATATAACGCCAGAAAGCAGACCAGAAATTCACATCCACACATCCCTAAGTCCCACTGTCATAATATATGGTCCATCCGGGATCGTGATACACCAAAAATAGCAGCCAGAGTCATGTTACTTGACCAGGATTGAGCTGAAGTGTCGTTGTGTACACTCCAGGTCATGGTAAGAATAAGCCTCAGCCCCTCGTAAGAGGCGAATAACTGGGCACCCGTGGGACAATAAATATATAATTCATGCACCGTAACCGAAAGTGGTGTTCTGCAAATCCTCGGAACCATAGTGTCAGCTGCATTCAGTATACTTGAATTGATGATAAGCGCAGCGTTACATGAAGCATACGCAACAGCCTAGCACAGCTTGACCCTATGAAATTTCTCCTCTTTTAATAAAGTTTATCATAAATACAATTACATCATAAACCCATTTATTCTATTACCTGAAACGAGGGGAGGTATCGCATCGTCGGGTTATGTCCCTTAGTTACAATCCTCCGACATCCGGGTATTCCTTCTCGGATATGCTGACCATCAGCGCAGATGGCTTTCTGGAAGGAAATTGTTATCAGAATTTTTTTGCGATAATCTGTTTATTTGGAAGTGATTTGTCTATTGATATGATTTCCAACATTGTACAGCCGTGTAGTGGTCTCGGATATGGGCAATCCTGCTCTGGTGCAAATTGATATGCGACCTAGCACAGCGAACAGGCGACTCCAATCAAATCACTACAACAACAACAGCAACAACATGCTACACCCGTCACCATGCAGCAAGATCGATCTTGAAGTTGAAGTCGGCGAAAGCTGCCGCTGTGAATGCCTTCCACAAGATCAAATGTTGAGAGGTCCAACTCTCGGTCGCGGAATGAGAGGGGTAAGGAATTCATCTGCTTGGGTTACGGTTGGCCTACAGTTGTCTGTTGATGGTGCAATTGTGCAGGTGAGTTGCAATATCACAGGCCTTGAAATATGAAAGTGGAAAGAGAGCGGATGGGAGCTCTTGTGTGAAAATTTTGGAGAGATTTGCAAGATTACAAAAAAGCAAGATTTAGGAGGGGTAACTGTTATTCCTAAAAGGAAAAGCACATTTTGGGGATATTTAAGGAGAGGGAACTTTCACTCTCCCGGAATCAAGAAAGGATATAGTGGTAGATGGCAGAGCATCACCCTCCAAGGCGTGGCTACATCATCATGTGCTCAAGGGTAAACATGATATAGGCATGAATGAATTTGTTTAGAAGTTTTGAGATGAAATGAAGTTTTCATCAGTTTTTGGGCTGGTTTATTAACATCATAATATGTTGTGAGTTTATTATCACTTTCCGCAGTGTGCAACTCAAAGGCCAGTAAATAAGGGATAACAAGCAGTCGCTGATGAAACAAGGCAAACTGCTATGAACTATTTCAAATGTATCATCTGCACTAACTCAGTGAAATCTTGAGAGAGATTTGCCTGGACTTACCTGTCCTGGTTCATGGGTGGCTAGGAAGGATGTAGCTGCCATTTGGCCAGTGTTATCTTGATATGAGAATCCAGGTACCCCCCCCCCCCCGAGGGTGTAGCATTCTTTTGCATACCCTAGATTTTGGACAGCCTAAATCATACAGACATGACAGATGTAACATGGCAGATATAGAAAATGAACTGCATAGGGACTAAACCGAAGAAAGAGAGCAAGAGACGGGAAAATGCGCTTCTGCGTTGATTACCGTGCTTTGAACAAGATAACAGAGAAGGATGCTTACCCGTTGCCGAGGATCGACGACTCTCTGGATTCTTTAGCAGGTGCAAGTTGGTGGAGTACCCTTGACTTAATGTCAGGGTACTGGCAAGTTGAAGTGTCCCCCGAAGACAGATGCAAGACAGCCTTTGCAACCAGGAAAGGTCTGTACCAGTTCCGAGTTATGCCGTTCGGGCTCTGCAATGCGCCCGGAACCTTTGAGCGGCTAATGGAAGCCATCCTAGCAGGACTCCATTATGATACGTGTCTCGTCTACCTTGACGATATCATCGTTTTTGGACGGACGTTTGACGAGATGATTCAGCGTCTTGATGGGGTCTTCGAGAGGTTAAAACAACATGGTCTTAAACTCAAGCCGTCCAAGTGTGCCATAGGGGCACGACAAGTCCTTTATCTAGGCCACGTGGTATCGCAGAATGGGATCGGAACTGACCCACAGAAGATCCGTGCTGTACGAGACTGGCCTCCACCCGTTTCGCAGACCGAGGTTCGGAGCTTCCTGGGTCTCTGCAGCTACTATCGACGTTTCATCCGGGATTTTGCCACCATTGCAGCGCCGCTGCATACGTTAACTGAAAAGAAGACAGTCTTCATATGGGACAACACAGCGCAACAAGCCTTCGACACCCTGAAAGACAAGCTGACAACCGCGCCTGTGCTTGCTATGCCAGACTTTAAGCTCCCTTTCATTCTGGACACGGACGCAAGTAACTATGGCATCGGGGCCGTGTTGTCACAGGTGATCGATGGAGAAGAGAAGGTCGTGGCATACGCCAGTCGTGTGTTGTCGAAGGCCGAACGAGCCTACTGTGTGACGAGAAGAGAACTGCTGGCTGTTGTGCATTTCGTCAAATGCTTTCGACACTACCTGTTTGGGCGGAAGTTCCTGCTTCGCACCGATCACGGCTCGCTGAGATGGCTCATGCGGTTCAAGGAACCGGAGGGACAGCTGGCCCGTTGGATTCAGGCCCTTGGCGTCTACGATTTCAACATCGAGCATCGTCCGGGTCGGAAACATGGTAACGCCGACGCACTGAGTCGTATCCCATGCAAACAGTGTGGTCGATCAAGCAGCGATGACGTTCAGGCTGCCGCCCGTGTGATTGAGATGGTGTCGCCAACCGAAGGGTTCGGCCGAGCCCAGGCCGAAGATCCCGACCTACAACCTGTTCTCGACCAAACCGGGAAGATGTCAGTCCGTACGGACTCGTCACGAAAAGCCTGTGGGGTGCCTTCGATATGTTGGAGATTTGCGATTCGCTGCTGGTTAGACGTTGGGTCGATGACCGTGGTAATGTCAAGCGACGACTGCTGGTTGTACCTCGTTCCTTGCGCCGTAAAGTGTTAAGAGAGTGCCACGACGGTCCCACCGGTGGACATCTCGGAGTAAAGAAGACTTTAGCGAAGGTGAGGCAGGCCTATACCTGGCCTGGTCTGCAGACGGACATACGCCAATGGTGCCGGAGCTGCGATGTATGTAACAGAAGAAAGCAGGCTGGACGCAAACCGCGAGGACCACACCGTGGACAGATGACTGGTTGTCCGGGAGAGAGGATCGCAGTTGACATCCTTGGGCCAATGCCAGAGACGGGCAGTGGAAACCAGTATATTGCGGTCATCGGAGACTATTTTACCCGTTGGATCGAAGCCGTTGCCATGCCCAACCAAGAATCACCTACTGTTGCACAGGCTGTGGTGGACCACTATGTAACCAAGTTCGGTGTTCCAATGGCGATCCATTCGGACCAAGGCCGCCAGTTTGAGAGCCGAGTTTTCAAAGGGATGTGCCGAATTTTGGGGATGAGGAAGACAAGGACGACGCCATACCACCCCCAATCGAATGGCATGATTGAGCGGTTCAACAGAACATTAGCCCAAATGCTACATGCCAGTGTTGACCGTCATCCAAGCGACTGGGACCTGCATATACCGCTTGTAGTGATGTCCTATCGTGCTACAGCCCATGAGACGACAGGATTCTCGCCGAATATGATGGTGTTCGGGAGAGAAGTCTCTCTGCCATCTCACTTGGTACTGGGAGCTCCTCCACGTCAGCAAGTGGAACCTACACAGTGGGTAGAAGAACTACGGGACGAGATGGACGAGATTCATCGTAACGCCCGAGAAGTGACTGGGAAGAGCCTGCGGCACCAGAAGAGGGTATATGATAGCAAGGCCTTTCCGCAAAAGTATAAACCTGGAGATCAGGTTTACCTGTACATTTCGGCTCCAAGACGTGGAGAGAATCGGAAACTACGAGACCGCTGGGCAGGACCATACGTGGTAAAGGAAGCTCTCACGGACGTGACCTACCGCATTGCAGATGCGGACGGAGGTCTCCGGGTTGTTCACCATGACAAGCTGAAGCCTTTCTATGCTCGTGAGATGTCCACCAGTGAGTCAGAATCAACGTCTGGTGACGATGGAGATGTAGAATCAGATGATAGCGTCGGACATGGCGCTATCTTTCCTTACCCCATGGAACCATCGACTGTCGTCAGAACGCCGACTGTTGACCGGCGACCTCGATTGACCCGGGGCGGGCGTGAGATACGGCGACCAAGGAGATTTGCCGATTTCGAGGTTGATTTGCAGTCTGCATCACCATCGGATCTCGAGATGGAAGCTTTACCCCCGGCCGAGGCCGAGACAGAACCGCGGCGGACGACCCGAGGTCGAGTGATTAGACGCCCCGCGCGTTATCGGGATTAATGTAATTCGGCAGTGTTTGGTCATTGCTGTAAAGCAGGGATCTGATGTCCCCTCCTTCACTGACGACCCAGCAGACAGCTGAGGAGAACGTCTGATGTAATTCTACCGTATTGAAGCCTTTGTTATTATACTGTGGATTATCTACACTTTCGGAGAAAGGACTGCGTGTTCATTCTACTCACCTGTGATTGGTAGCTGTGCCGAGCTCCACGACGAGGGCGTCGTATTTTTGAAGGCGCGGGTAGTGTGACGAAAATGCCCGTGACCTGGAGAATGCCATTTTCGTTCTACGCTGACATTCTAAATAGCATTGTGAATGGACCGATAATGGTGGATATTCGACTTACCTGTATTAACTGTGCGCTGAAACTTTCAGCGAGGGACGTGTAAATATCCCTGACACGCATCTTGCATCGAAACCGGGCGAGAGAAGTCGAACTCTGTTGATCTGACACGAAATCCAACACCGCCTGAGTCTATACTTTCGCTTTATGGGGGCTGCCATGTTTGGGCCCGCAATGGATTCTGGGAGCCGGAGCCTATATAAGACGCAGAGAATGGACGTTCGGCATTCTGTCTCAGACAATCGGCAAGTGAACATCGTGCGGGAGAGCACAGAGACAGGATCGCCGCAAATGCGCCGAAAGTGCCGAAGGTGCCGAATTGACTGCCGAAACAGCGCCGAACCATCCGCCGAAGGGTTGGAAAGCCGAGAGCTTAGCCATAGCTTGGGGATAATAGATACTAACACGCACAGTATCTGATGACGAGACGAACCGACAGACGGGGATAAGATACTAACACGCACAGTATCTGAAGACGAGATGTCCATCAACGGGGAATACAGAGCACCAAATATCCCACATTGCAGCCCATCACACAAATACCATTTTACATGATTACATATACTTGCTCACATACAAGATCGTCGGCCTTCGGGACGGAATAGATCTAATCACACTCACCTACACTAGTTACTCACAAGCCTCGGCTAGGAGTAGCTGATAACACAAGCTTACATCCACTGTACATATTTACACTGCCGCAGGGCTAGAATTATGCTTTGCCGCAAGTCTTTGAATTCTATTACAAATCATTGATATTAATTGACATTACACTGTAAGGTAATAATACGCCCCCGAGACCAGGGCATTATTACCACATATATATGCAGACAATCTGAGCCTATTAACTCATCGTTGGGTCAACGCCGTGAGGGCCGAATTCGGGTCGCCGAAGACGGGCCGCCGAAGACGTGAAGTCCGCCGAGCCGAAAGGGGTCGCCGCCGAATTCGGAGCGCCGAATTCGGGTCGCCGAAGACGTGAGGTCTGCCGAACCGAAAGGGACTGCCGCCGAAGACGCTGTGGTGTGCCGTACGGGCCGACGCCGCCGAAGGGCTACTGCTAGGAGAGGCAGTGATACGGAGAGGATTCCAGAGACGATTAATAACGCTTAAATGAACTGGGCCGTGTAACCCTTGACACGGTAGACGTTCCATACAGTCCGGGGCTACGCCTACAACCGGAGAGGAACCAGAGACGCCGTACCATACTATGACGAGAGCCAGTCTGGACGAGACTGGGCCGTGACGCGTCATAGATAGGGTCTCATGTATATATTGTATATTATTAGTCTTTCTCTTTAAGATAAAGATAACACTTAACGATAACTACCTCTAGAGTAGGGATCTTTATTACAGGTATTGTGCGCGTACAGAGCTGTGTACATAGCAGAATACAATATTATTACTTTATTATTGCCTTGGTTGTTTCTACAGGTCCCTCCCATCCTACCTCCTCGATCCAGACAATGTGACAGGTTGAATCGGACCTTCCTCGTTGGCCAATTCCAGTCATACGAGACTGCGTTCACATCAGCCTGACAATTTGTCACAGGGGCCTGAGACCAGGCCGCCTCAAGTCTCGTGTACACCGCAAAGATAGACGTTTTCTGACCGCTCGAACGTCACACTGGCAACCTCAGGTCGAAAATATGCCGGTTATCATCGATTAAAAAGATATTCTGGGTTAAAAACATAGGCAAGCGCTCAGATGACGAACCGGAGCTCAAAGCATCCAGACGGGTATAGATCGATGCACCTCCCGCTGCCATCGAGGCCAGGCACCATTGTCCAGGGATTAACTTGAACTGTAGTGAAAATTGCCTATTCATTTACTCTTGGTATGCCGATAACAGTCTGCTAAAGGGAGATTGACCTAGTCAAGTAAAATGACTCTGATTTTATTACCATGCCGTCTATCCAAGGCGCTTCACTGACGAAAATATAACGCCAGAAAGCATTCCAGAAATTCACATCCACACATCCCTAAGTCCCACTGTCATAATATATGGTCCATCCGGGATCGTGATACACCAAAAATAGCAGCCAGAGTCATGTTACTTGACCAGGATTGACCTGAAGTGTCGTTGTGTACACTCCAGGTCATGGTAAGAATAGGCCTCAGCCCCTCGTAAGAGGCGAATAACTGGGCACCCGTGTGACAATAAATATATAATTCATGTACCGTAACCGAAAGTGGTGTTCTGCAAATCCTCGGAACCATAGTGTCAGCTGCATTCAGTATACTTGAATTGATAATAAGCGCAGCGTTACATGAAGCATACGCAACAGCCTAGCACAGCTTGACCCTATGAAATTTCTCCTCTTTTAATAAAGTTTATCATAAATACAATTACATCATAAACCCATTTATTCTATTGCCTGAAACGAGGGGAGGTATCGCATCGTCGGGTTATGTCCCTTAGTTACAATCCTCCGACATCCGGGTATTCCTTCTCGGATATGCTGACCATCAGCGCAGATGGCTTTCTGGAAGGAAATTGTTATCAGAATTTTTTTGCGATAATCTGTTTATTTGGAAGTGATTTATCTATTGATATGATTTCCCAACATTGTACAGCCGTGTAGTGGTCTCGGATATGGGCAATCCTGCTCTGGTGCAAATTGATATGCGACCCAGCACAGCGAACAGGCGACTACAACCAAATCACTACAACAACAACAGCAACAACATGCTACACCCGTCACCATGCAGCAAGATCGATCTTGAAGTTGAAGTCGGCGAAAGCTGCCGCTGTGAATGCCTTCCACAAGATCAAATGTTGAGAGGTCCAACTCTCGGTCGCGGAATGAGAGGGGTCAGGAATTCATCTGCTTGGGTTACGGTTGGCCTACAGTTGTCTGTTGATGGTGCAATTGTGCAGGTGAGTTGCAATATCACAGGCCTTGAAATATGAAAGTGGAAAGAGAGCGGATGGGAGCTCTTGTGTGAAAATTTTGGAGAGATTTGCAAGATTACAAAAAAGCAAGATTTAGGAGGGGTAACTGTTATTCCTAAAAGGAAAAGCACATTTTGGGGATATTTAAGGAGAGGGAACTTTCACTCTCCCGGAATCAAGGAAGGATATAGTGGTAGATGGCAGAGCATCACCCTCCAAGGCGTGGCTACATCATCAAGGGTAAACATGATATAGGCATGAATGAATTTGTTTAGAAGTTTTGAGATGAAATGAAGTTTTCATCAGTTTTTGGGCTGGTTTATTAACATCATAATATGTTGTGAGTTTATTATCACTTTCCGCAGTGTGCAACTCAAGGCCAGTAAATAAGGGATAACAAGCAGTCGCTGATGAAACAAGAATAAGGCAAACAGCTATGAACTATTTCAAATGTATTATCTGCAATAACTCAGTGAAATCTTGAGAGAGATTTGCCTGGGCTTACCTGTCCTGGTTCATGGGTGGCTAGGAAGGATGTAGCTGCCATTTGGCCAGTGCTATTTTGATATGAGAATCCAGGTACCCCCCCCCCCCGAGGGTGTAGCATTTTTTTGCATACCCTAGATTTTGGACAGCCTAAATCATACAGACATGACAGATGTAACATGGCAGATATAGAAAATGAACTGCATAGGGACTAAACCGAAGAAAGAGAGCAATTTTCAGACCTTGAGGTTTCAAAATAGCAATAATGCTGTGATTAGCTCTTCAAAGAGATAGCTGAGGAGTGATTTGAGTGACATGAGGAGTGATCACAATATTGTTTCGTACAATTTTCATTTGTCTGGGAGCCTTTATTCGCTCTCTTGATATCAATTTCAGGGAAATTTGGGGAATGAGAGTTATCACGCCCTCAATACAAAGGGCCTGAGTTTTGGACACCCATATTAAAATGTCTGACTATTAAAAAATAGTCCTGTGTAGCCTGATTATTGTTTTGGAAGCGGATGTTGCCTGTTTCATCCTTTTGCCAAGCTCAAATTTGTTCTTGTTTGTACGCTAGATGTTTATTTCTCGCCCACCGATTCAAAATCAGTCATGTGATATTGAAGTGAGACGTTGGGAAGTTTGGATCGACAGGGTTTCAAAAAATAAAGCTATGGGCAACTGATTGGCTGGTCGGTGACTGGCATACAAGTTGTATTCATATTTATCATTATGATGATTCATAGCCACGGTGGATGGGAAAGCAGCCGATCTCCCACGACATGAAACTGATGTGAGCGATAGGGATAAAGAAAACGCTCACTCGTTCATTTAAATACCGTTTGCTGTATGTGAGAGAAGCCAATTAATAGCTTTCAGTCGTTTTGGTTCAAGGGAGGTAATTCATGGAGTGTCAAACAACATCGGATCACGCCCATGTTTTTTTTTTATGTGAGAAAATTGTGGCACTCTGTTGGGCAGGTTTGTCCTTCAGGGTTACAGTTTGTAAAGCTAATGTGGTGGCGCCCATATTGTATGAGAATACAGGCATATGAGAATGGATAATTGGAAAGGATACTTGAAGCCTAATCTTGGCAGCTATGGGTGTCTGTATATCATTAGGTGCGTGATTCAAATATGGGTGTCAAACCAGCGGTTTTGGGGAGGTAAATGGTGACAGAAGTTACAATGCATGATTACCATATTGCACAGTACGTTTTTCAGAACATCGAGAAATTCATCGGATTTACAGTGATTGTGTGCCTGTGAAATTTTTTCCACAGTGTGGTCAAGCCTGAATGAGCAGTCTGACATCACAAAGTCACGAAGGTGTATAATGTGTGTATGATCAGGGGAAATCATGGAAAGTTATGGATTTCCAGATGCCAAGACGATGAAGTTAGGAATGGTATTGAAATTATGTTAATTTCAACCTTGGGGTGCCGGTTTGACAAATCAATATTATTTGATTGTTGATGATATTAAATTCAAAGTGAGCGAAGCCTGGATAACTATAACCTTGAATGGGTAGAATTTTCAGCATTTACAACTCCACTCACAAGACCATAATGAGCATCATCTATTCTTGATGATCAGAGTCAGTTGTTTGCAGAATTGCCCTTGAGATTTGTGTGGATGCAGCGTGTATTGACACACTCAGTGGCGAGATCCTTGCGAGCAAACTAAGTGAAGCTGCTCCACAGCGGGCAGATAGCGGGAAACAATGCCTATATGGGTGATACATAGGGATGTGCGCTTGCCTGTTGTGGTATTTCACAGGGAGCATTATCAGGATTATGGGTCGCCTATGTTTCCATAGGGATCTAATGTGGGGCTTCCCTGGTGTGGTATTACATAGGGAGCATATGGTTTTAATAAATTCGCCTATGTTTCCATAGGGATCCGATGTGGGGCTTGCCTGGTGCCGTATTTCACAGGGAGCATATATTGTTTTAATAAAATTGCCTATGTTTCCATAGGCATAAAATGTGGAGCTTGCCTGGTGCGGTATTACACAGGGAGCATATATGGCTTTAATATAATTGTCTATGAATTCCATGGGGATCACGTGGGTCTTGCCTGGTAACTTTCACAGGGAGTGGTTGTGGTTTATAAGGATAGTTGATTCGTCCGGACACCGAAAGGACGGCGTTTCAGCATGTCCGTAGGGATCTAGTCACTAGAGTTGTTTTAATATGGAATAAAGCCGTGGCCGATATCCATCCAAATATTAAATAGTTGTGTGTTATTTGTTCATAGTGTTGGGCATATTTGAATAATAAAGTTTATCATAAATACAATTACATGATAAACCAATTTATTCTATTGCCTGAAACGAGGGGAGGTGTCGCGTCGTCGGGTTATGTCCCTTAGTTACAATCCTCCAACATCTGGGTATTGCTTTTCGGATATGCTGACCATCAGAGCAGATGGCTTTCTGGAAGGAAATTGTTATCAGAAAATTTCCCACCCGCCTCTCCCATGAACTTCCCGGACCTTCTTGATATGTTTTGTGCTTGATTTTTCGTACTGATTGAGTAATGTTAGATAGCTTTCAATCCACAGAATGGACCCAGGAACTGTTATCTTGACAGCTTTCATCTAAGATGTACACCTGACTGAAGTATGCTATCATTTTATGTTAAACTCAAATGATCACAGTTCGGGCCTAATTCAAGGAGTACTTCATGGTGCCTCGAGAAGCTGGAATATATACTGTTTCTTTATTACAGTATGAATTACGGAGGTTACATCTAAACAGATATTGCTTGCTGTCTGGTTTGTTCGTTTTATATTTCAGCAGTACCGGTACTACTGATTGTTCTAAGAGGACTGGTACTGCTATCTAATATCCGGATTTCTTACTGCTATCTGCTATCAGGATCCTGTCACGTGGATCCTTAATATGCTTAATATGGCTGTTCGCAACTACTCCATTTGTGAGGACAAACCGTAAGGTATATAAGTAGTATATAAAACAGATTTCGACGTAATAGCTCTTCACTGCGCATGCGCAGGTAATTGTATGACGTCACTTCCGGTCTGCGTGAATCGGGCGTGACCTGGGTAGGAAACATGATAGGAATGCATGTACTGACCTGTCTGTGGGGTTTTTCCCCCAGAATTTCGCTGACGTCACTTGAGGAGGTCATGAGGAGGTGTGCGCAGGAGTGTTCTGCGCAAGTGTATGACGTCACTTCCGGTCTGCGTGAATCGGGCGTGACCTTAGGACATGTATTCCTCCGCGGTGATGCGGTCTGGCGGTGATGCAGTCTGCCTCCGCGGACAGAAAGTAGTCCCAAATACGTGGGTTTTCGTGAGAATGTTCGGCAATCTTCAGGGGCGAGAGGGGCCCCTAGTGGACTGATTGGGTTGAGTGAGGTATGAAAGTGAACCGCTCCTCCAGTGCTATCCAGTCATGGGTGGGTGCATGTAAAATTAGGATTTGTTCCGAAAATATAAAAAGCGGAACACGGACTTTACCCCTACAATATGGGAAACCTCCTATCAACCCTAGCCCAAAGGGCTAATATCGGTTCCTGGCTTATCGGGGCCTGCTGAGAGAGGTAGGGTGGGAGAGTGGGTGTATGTAAAAGTTTCTCCAGAAAAAAATTTAAAAAGCGGAACACGGACTTTACTCCTACAATAGAGGAAAACCTCTATCAACCCTATCCCAAAGGGCTAATATCGGTCCCCGGGCTTATCGGGGTCTGGGTGCATGGGTGGGTGCATGTAAAATTAGGGTACTCATCTTACATCCGGGTTTTTGTAGGTTACTGGGCAGGTCACGTGGTTTGGTGGGTCTGCGCAAGTGTCTGACGTCACTTCCGGTTTTCAGAATGACCAGGAAAAAAACCTCCGAACACAGAAGAGTTCCAATTTTTCCTTGGACGTATGGTCCGAATTTTCCATCCGGACCGGCCGCACGCCTGCGCGGGTTATCCGGCCGCACGCGCGTGCGCGCGTGGGTTATCCGGAAGTGTGCGGGTGAATTTTGGGTCTACAGGTCAAAGGTCACATCCAGGTCAAACGGTCAAAGGTCCCCCTTCCGGCAAGGTTCGGCCCTCTCCGGGCCAATAGATAGCCTTTATCCGCCCTCCGGAAGCACCCATGGAATGCACAGGGTCCCCGACAATATCGCCAGCACTATGCCCATGTTAAATGACCAGTGGGGAACCCTCAGTTTTCTCCAGAACCGTATTGGCACGAAAAGATACATGACACCATGAAACTTATGGTAATAAACTTAATCTATAAGTGTTGGACGAGTTTCCACTCGCCGTCTTCCTGGTCTTTACCCGCACCTCGAACCTCTATAGTTTTTTTTCACTCCACCTGTTGCTCTTGTAACTTGTAACTCCTCGTCAAACTTTTTGTGCTGGAATGCCCGCTCTTAACCTAGACCAAAACATGTACTTGGTCTGTGGGCGGATTTCATTGGCTCTCTATTTTACTGCAGGGCTCTTGCATTGTTTTCTGGACATTGACTGGTTACATTTGATCCCATCCTAGGCCACTGATTGGCTACTTTCTCAACGGTGTTCAAAGCCAGTTTGACCGAATCCCCACATGTCTGTTATAGCCTTCATGCATTATGCTCATATAGAAATATAGAAAACACACAAGACAAGTTTTTTTTTGGTGAGATCTCATTTTTTTTATTCAACAATATATAACAACAACAACGAGAGAACAACCACGTGAAAACTGAAGCCCAGAACAGGGGGCTTGTACATTGAAATCGATAGAACTTAAGCCCAGTACAGGGGGCTTGAACATTGAAATCGATAGAACTTAAGCCCAGAACAGGGGGCTTGTACATTGAAAGAACTTAAGCCCAAAACAGGGGGCTTGTACATTGAAATGATGGGCGGCCCAGTCATATACGAGTACGTCTCGGTCCTCGGCCTTGGGGTACTCGTCAAACATCTGTACGATGGTAGATAAGGTTCTTCCCCGGCATCGATGGTACAGGTAAAACAAGCAATATTGTCCGCACACGCTACTGGTCAGACTTTGCAACGTTTGACTGTTCCAACACCACGTCTCTGTGCCTTGATCCATGAAGTCTGTTAAATCGGGATGGAGGGGTGGCAGTTCCGAAAATATAAAAAGCGGAACACGGACTTTACCCCTACAATATGGGAAACCTCCTATCAACCCTAGCCCAAAGGGCTAATATCGGTTCCTGGCTTATCGGGGCCTGCTGAGAGAGGTAGGGTGGGAGAGTGGGTGTATGTAAAAGTTTCTCCAGAAAAAAATTTAAAAAGCGGAACACGGACTTTACTCCTACAATAGAGGAAAACCTCTATCAACCCTATCCCAAAGGGCTAATATCGGTCCCCGGGCTTATCGGGGTCTGGGTGCATGGGTGGGTGCATGTAAAATTAGGGTACTCATCTTACATCCGGGTTTTTGTAGGTTACTGGGCAGGTCACGTGGTTTGGTGGGTCTGCGCAAGTGTCTGACGTCACTTCCGGTTTTCAGAATGACCAGGAAAAAAACCTCCGAACACAGAAGAGTTCCAATTTTTCCTTGGACGTATGGTCCGAATTTTCCATCCGGACCGGCCGCACGCCTGCGCGGGTTATCCGGCCGCACGCGCGTGCGCGCGTGGGTTATCCGGAAGTGTGCGGGTGAATTTTGGGTCTACAGGTCAAAGGTCACATCCAGGTCAAACGGTCAAAGGTCCCCCTTCCGGCAAGGTTCGGCCCTCTCCGGGCCAATAGATAGCCTTTATCCGCCCTCCGGAAGCACCCATGGAATGCACAGGGTCCCCGACAATATCGCCAGCACTATGCCCATGTTAAATGACCAGTGGGGAACCCTCAGTTTTCTCCAGAACCGTATTGGCACGAAAAGATACATGACACCATGAAACTTATGGTAATAAACTTAATCTATAAGTGTTGGACGAGTTTCCACTCGCCGTCTTCCTGGTCTTTACCCGCACCTCGAACCTCTATAGTTTTTTTTCACTCCACCTGTTGCTCTTGTAACTTGTAACTCCTCGTCAAACTTTTTGTGCTGGAATGCCCGCTCTTAACCTAGACCAAAACATGTACTTGGTCTGTGGGCGGATTTCATTGGCTCTCTATTTTACTGCAGGGCTCTTGCATTGTTTTCTGGACATTGACTGGTTACATTTGATCCCATCCTAGGCCACTGATTGGCTACTTTCTCAACGGTGTTCAAAGCCAGTTTGACCGAATCCCCACATGTCTGTTATAGCCTTCATGCATTATGCTCATATAGAAATATAGAAAACACACAAGACAAGTTTTTTTTTGGTGAGATCTCATTTTTTTTATTCAACAATATATAACAACAACAACGAGAGAACAACCACGTGAAAACTGAAGCCCAGAACAGGGGGCTTGTACATTGAAATCGATAGAACTTAAGCCCAGTACAGGGGGCTTGAACATTGAAATCGATAGAACTTAAGCCCAGAACAGGGGGCTTGTACATTGAAAGAACTTAAGCCCAAAACAGGGGGCTTGTACATTGAAATGATGGGCGGCCCAGTCATATACGAGTACGTCTCGGTCCTCGGCCTTGGGGTACTCGTCAAACATCTGTACGATGGTAGATAAGGTTCTTCCCCGGCATCGATGGTACAGGTAAAACAAGCAATATTGTCCGCACACGCTACTGGTCAGACTTTGCAACGTTTGACTGTTCCAACACCACGTCTCTGTGTCTTGATCCATGAAGTCTGTTAAATCGGGATGGAGGGGTGGCAGGCCGTATTCGCCCTGCCGTTCTGTCAAGTACACGGCCACCCAATGTTCACCAGGCCGATCCATCGGGTCCGTGTTGAGTACGTAAACAGCAGGATACATACGGTCTAATGGGAACACATCTCGGGCGACACCCCTTGAAAGACCATACGTGTCCCTGGGTCATTCTCCAGCACGGTGGTTATCTGGTCTGTATCCATGTTAGGTGGCAAAGTCACACAGGACGTTGCGCGCCTTGTCCACTTGAATGATGTCAAACTCGGCGTAGCAGATCACATTGACGGTACTCCGGAGGGCTCGTGCAAAGTGGATTTCCAACCGTAAATTGCCTTGCTTGGCGAGGGCCAGCTGGTGGTCGTTCTCTAAGGTGGAGGTCAGATCGAAACAGAACAACGTGTATCCGTTCGCGTAGTCCTCACGACTGATCATATTCCCTTCGTCCTGGTTGATTTGACCGGGGGCTGTAAACAGGCTCTGATAGGCTCGAATGAAATTCCCGCGCCCAAAGTTCGGTGTTAAGGCCGTGGCTGGGACCTGTTGTCCATCCACATGCAGGGCCACAAAATTGATGCCGAAATATTTAAAGTCAAACTGGTTCTCTGGGTAGGCTCCGCTGAAACTGGTATTTTCCACACAGGCCAGGATCAATCGCTTGGGTAGTTCCCCCCCAGGAACAGGTTTTCTTTGTTGGCGCACATATTTCCAGCAGACACAGAGAACACTTTGGTTTGCACACGTCGGATAGGGTACTGGGTTGGTTTTGCTTCCAAGGCTTTGAGGTGTCCCAATTGAACGGCTGGATTCGGTTTCACTTTTCGCACATACAGGACTGCGTCTTGGATGACAATCTTATAGTCAGCTGTATGCCCCTCTACGTTAGTGGCCATCAAGGCGAAAGTCGGAGGCGCCCGTATCAGTCGGATTTTGATGGGGATCTTGTTCAAGAGGTACCGGTCTTGCATGAAAATGTCTGCATGCAGTCGACCCATGAGATCCACAGGGACGCCGTTCGCGGTGGAAGCCTTCCGTTTGTTATATCCCGCACTGTCGTTCTCTACGCCCATGTGCTCGGCTGTGTCCTGGTAGAATAAAGCGGCTGTCAGCTGAGATTCTTTAGCCTCTCGTCCATACGACAAACAGCGTCTCGATGTAGGCTCGATAGGGGTACGTGTTGGTTGAGTTACTGATGAGTTTGTCGCTGAGAAAAATATTCACCTGTTGAAACATAGAGTGCAGCCAGAGATTCGTCGGGTCCACCGTTGCTTGGTCGATGATTCTGGAGCCAACCCCATTGACGACCTTGGCTTTCACATACAAGCACGTATAGGCTAAATCCACATAGGCCGTATCCGCATTACTGATGGTGAACTCGATGGGCCCTGTTTCGTTGATGCTGGAGAGCGGGAGATGCTCCGCCCATAATCCTTGTTCGGCACTGGTTTGTGTGGGCGGGGCGGCCCACAAATCAAATTCACTGTTGGTGGAGGGGCAGGACTCTGCGTGGATTAAGGACATGTTTAAGAAAAGATATCCTGGGTCTTCGATGTGCGTCGTCGCTGGATCGGTCGTCGACTGGTGCGTGGTCTCGGTGGTGCAGGTCTTTTATTCCATACGGTGCGTTGTGCTTTGGCGACCAAGACGCCTCCTGCTTCTTTGGCCCGCCGTTTCAAGGCTTCTTTGGGTGCTGTATCACCCAAGACATCACCGGCGACTTGCAGTCCACTGCGTACCGCTTGTTTGCCGATTGCTTTCACCCCACGCGTCACCAAAGGCAGGAACGTTTTGATGATGCTCCCGAGTATGTTCGCCAGCCCATGTCCGGCCTGTTTGCCATAATAGTCCGTATAGCTGCGTGCATCGCACTCGTAAGGCACTTTCATTATACAAAGTGGGGAAAACACGCTTGTCGGAAATGAAGTGTCAGCACCACTTTCCCTCGTTCGAATGCCACCGGTCGTCCCGTGTCATCTCTTATATCCACCGTGATAGTGTTGATGTCGGTTTGTCGTACGGGTAGGTAGCGCATGTGAGTGAAACTGTGGGTGACTTGATCTCCATACTTCTTTTTAATGGAGACCACCCGTAACAGAGGTGTGTTGACATCTCCGACAATGTGGTTGTCGACCACGTCCGAGTAGACGTAGAGTCCGTACATACCCGACTTCATATCTATCGGGTTCTGGCCATGGTCCTCGGATGGACCCGTGTAGGTCGGGTGAGCGACACCCAGCATTTGCTGTATGATAGGACTCAGTACGACACTCACGTTGGCGGTGAGGATGATCTGTGCCTTGTCGTTGTGTGCGTTGTAATCGGAGTCCACGTGATTCTTGAAGGGAAAGGTTTTTATGGGTTTTGAATTATTCGTGACCTCCCGTAGAGCCTTATAATGCAACAGTCTTGTCCCTGTATGAACTCCTTGGGAGTATCGTATTGGCCTTCGGGGAGGGTGAATCGGGTGTCTTTTCCTTCGTAGGTCACCTCTTACCACACTTCATTGGCTCGCACGTTGTACCACGAGTAAGGGTATTGGATATCCACGAGGCCACATTCCCATCGTCCAGGTAAATGCAATGGTTGCGGTACCTGGGTCACGTACTTGGCCAAGGTGTTGTCAGGAAACCCATCCAGCGAACTGTTACTGGGTAGGGTGAGGTAAAACATGGCGACTGAGCTGTCCTGCTGCTGCTGTTGGTTTTAATAGGTGTCCCAGGCCTTGGGCGGTTGTGTCCGGCGTCGTGTTTGCCGCGGTGACTTGCTACGTGTCACGGCTCTGGAGATGTGGGGTGTCCTGATCAAGGGTGGTTTTTTAAAGGAGAAAAAAGAAGGTGCCCGTCATTGTGGTGTTTTGGGGGGTGACTCCGGTTCCAACTCGGCTTCCCAGGGAGGTAGTGGGCCACTCGGGGATTGCTGGGTCCGCTGCATCCAGGCCCAGCGCTGGGGATTCCCGACCAATTCCTGTGGTACATGCAAAATCAGTAAAGTATGTCAAAATATAGCGTATTTTCGGTTGTATCGTCCAGTGAACATAATCGAAGCATCTCAAGATCGGCTTTTCTTGAAACTCAACTACTTAGATAAAGGACTGGACCTCATTAATTTACCTCGAATCCTGAATGATACAGAGGTACGCAACGCTGTACCAAACTATTTTAAGTTCACAGAACCTCCTTGCATTTCACATAAGTATACTAAATCTATAGCCAACAAAATATTCAATTACTCCAATGCTGTCAAGGAGTTTGACTGGAACTTATACACGTCAGGAGACTATAATTGTGATTGTGAATCGTCGAACTTTATCTTTACACCATGCAAACACATTGTGACTGGTGACCATGATGTGGTGAGTGATAGGGATCTGAAATTACTCCTGATGAAAGGACCTAAATATAGAGAGCCAAGAAGAATAAATCTGAAGGCCGACCAGAAGATAGTCCTGTCTGCATTGGCACAGTACGTTATTGATTGATCTAAGCGAGAAAAAGTTGAACCTACAGTACTCGCTGATTGGCTGGACCTCACCAAGAGCAATGTCGTTGAAACAATCCGCCATATTGACAGAAGTACTCTTCCCCAAGCAAAACAAGTACTGAGAAACCTCAATTCGCAAGAAGTTCTAGCAAATCTCCAGAATAAATTCGTCATAGTCCCAGCAGACAAAGCTCCGAATAATATAATATTCATATGTAAATATTACTATTACCAGGTGCTGGTTAAAGAATTGAGTGTAGACATATCTTCATCAAATACGTCTACTTACTCCCAAACTGCATTTACTCTGGAAGATTTATTTAACAATCACAAAGAGTTTCTCAAGGAAAGAGGCAATTGTCTTCCAACCAATCATAACGACATTCCAAAACTATACTGGACTCCCAAAATGCATAAATCACCATACAAAGCTAGATTCATAGCTGGTTCTAGAAGCTGCACCACCAAGCTTCTTTCAACCCTATTGGCAAGGGCCCTTCAGGAGGTAAAAGCATTTTGGAAAAGGTATTGCACCACTATTTCTAAGAACTCTGGCGTTGAATGTATGTGGATATTGAAAAACTCAAAATGTCTTACGGAAGAACTTGATGCTAAAGGTCACATACCGTACAGACATGTATCCACATGGGATTTCTCGACTCTCTACACTATAATTCCTCATCAGGACCTTATTGACCGTCTAAGTTCATTAATAGTATCTGTGTTCAAGAAAACTGATCGTAGATATATTAGCTCTACTACATACAAGAGATATTATTCATGGGATGTTTCTTTGTTTATAGAGTTGCTTGAATTTCTCATTAAAAATATCTATGTGAATTTGGCAACACAATATATCGGCAGCATATAGGTATTCCAATGGGTACTAATTGTGCACCCCTGTTGGCTGATCTGTATCTGTTCTCTTGTGAATATGACTATATGCAGGCGCTTTCAAAAACCGATCCATTCAAAGCCCGTTCCTTCTCATTCACCAAACGCTATATAGACGATCTTCTCGCTGTGGATAATCGCTATATAAATGACGCAGTGAAGGATATATATATCCACCTTCACTGGATTTGAAGGAAACTACAGATAGCCCTACAGGCACATCATATTTAGATCTATATCTCTATACAAATGAAGCGGGCATTCTCTCTCGTCGACTTTATGACAAAAGAGATGATTACAATTTCGACATCGTAAACTATCCCTTTCTGGACAGTAATATTCCAGTGGGACCTGCATATGGCGTATACATATCTCGCTTAGTAGCATTTGCTAGATCCTGTGTTAAATGTGACGATTTTAATCAACGTCACAAAATATTGTTGCAGAAACTTATAAAACAGGGCTATTCCACCAAACGCCACCACTCAAAGTTTCTCAAATTTGGCGATACATATCGCATGCTGATAGCAAAATACGAACATAGTGTGCAAGATCTATGGCGCTACGTTTCGTAACTTGTGTCTAATTCCGCTTAACCCGGGGCTAGGGGCCGTATGAACCCATGCACTTCAAGATACTCATGGTACTCATATGACCAGTCACAATCAAAGCGTGACTGAGATACATCATTCTTTAGATGACGACTTTACAACGAATATTATGGATTAAGAATACTGATCAGCGATACGGATTTTATATTTCTGGAACATCATGATGTCTTGCCGGCATCATTGAAAACTGTTGACCGCTTCTCTCTTGCAGGAAACAAGCCTATGTTTATGTATACTATGATTGTCTTTTTGAATTTGGTGCTAATACTGTTATATGGAATATGGAATAGGTCTTTGGATTATGGACGCGGATATTCTCTAATGGACGACGGCTGAATTATGAATGACGTACTAGACGCTTGTAATGCATGTCTTTCAAGCCTTGAGCGAAGAACTCCCATCCTCGAGGATCCGTGTGCAACCTGCGTTGGCGCATCAGGTCATTCACTAAATCCTTCCTGTGGGTACCGGGGACCACCTGATTCTGTACCAGTAGTTCGCCTTTATCATTCCAAATCATGTTAGGATTCTGTTTCATCCGTTGTAATACCAGGCCAGCTTATTTCTTGAACGATGCAGGTACACTCTTCAGCACTTCGTCTTCGACCCACTGTGGGGCTGTGGGTGGTACCCCTGGTAATGACGACTGTTGGGAGCGGTGGTGAGGTCGGCGGTGTGTCGCGTGGTGGTGGGTATGGTGCTGGGGTAGAGAGGGTTTTGTATTGGTCCATGAACGTCATGTACCGTTGAAGCGTCTCATTGTACCGTTGTACTTTCTTACTGTCGCTTAACCCCGGGCTTTGTAAGATCTGTTGCATCTCTTCATCGAGGGTGTTTATGGTCTTCACCGTAGGTGGAACAGGGTAGGGGGATTGGAGGTTTTGAAGGAACCGTGGTTCGACGAGGACCATTTTTTTCGTGTGGTTCATTGTCGGCCGAAGAGTCCACCCAATTACAAGCGTCTAGTCCGTCATTCATAATCCAGCCGTCGTCCATTAGAGAATATCCGCGTCCATAATCCAAAGACCTATTCCATATTCCATATAACAGTATTAGCACCAAATTCAAAAAGACAATCATACTATACAAAACATAGGCTTGTTTCCTGCAAGAGAGAAGCGGTCAACAGTTTTCAATGATGCCGGCAAGACATCATGATGTTCCGTATCGCTGATCAGTATTATTAATCCATAATATTCGTTGCAAAGTCGTCATCTAAAGAATGATGTATCTCAGTCACGCTTTGATTGTGACTGTTCATATGAGTACCATGAGGTTCATGAAGTACATGGGTTCATACGGCCCCTAGCCCCGGGTTAAGCGGAATTAGACACAAGTTACGAAACGTAGCGCCATAGATCTTGCACGCTACGTTCGTATTTTGCTATCAGCATGCGATATGTATCGCCAAATTTGAGAAACTTTGAGTGTAGGCGCTTGGTGGAATAGCCCTGTTTTTTAAGTTTCTGCACCAGTGTTTTGTGACGTTGATTAAAATCGTCACATTTAACACAGGATCTAGCAAATGCTACTAAGCGAGATATGTATACGCCATATACAGGTCCCACTGGAATATTACTGTCCAGAAAGGGATAGTTTACGATGTCGAAATTGTAATCATCTCTTTTGTCATAAAGTCGACGAGAGAGAATGCCCGCTTCATTTTCATATTGATATAGATCTAAATATGATGTGCCTGTACGGCTATCTGTAGTTTCCTTCAAATCCAGTGAAGGTTGATATATATCCTTCACTGCGTCATTTATATAGCGATTATCCACAGCGAGAAGATCGTCTATATAGCGTTTGGTGAATGAGAAGGAACGGGCTTTGAATGGATCGGTTTTTGAAAGCGCCTGCATATAGTCATATTCATAAGAGAACAGATACAGGTCAGCCAACAGGGGTGCACAATTAGTACCCATTGGAATACCTATATGCTGCTGATATATTGTGTTGCCAAATTTCACATAGATATTTTTAATGAGAAATTCAAGCAACTCTATAAACAAAGAAACATCCCATGAATGATATCTCTTGTATGTAGTAGAGCTAAAGAATGCTTTATGGCTTCCGACATTAATATATCTACGATCAGTTTTCTTGAACACAGATACTATTAATGAACTTAGACGGTCAATAAGGTCCTGATGAGGGATTGTAGTATAGAGAGTCGAGAAATCCCATGTGGATACATGTCTGTACGGTATGTGACCTTTAGCATCAAGTTCTTCCGTAAGACATTTTGAGTTTTTTCAATATCCACATACATTCAACGCCAGAGTTCTTAGAAATAATGGCGCAATACCTTTCCCAAAATGCTTTTACCTCCTGAAGGGCCCTCGTCAATAGGGTTGAAAGAAGCTTGGTGGTGCAGCTTCTAGAACCAGCTATGAATCTAGCTTTGTATGGTGATTTATGCATTTTGGGAGTCCAGTATAGTTTTGGTATGTCGTTATGATTGGTTGAAAGACAAATACCTCTTTCCCTGAGAAACTTTTTGTGATTGTTAAATAAATCTTCCAGAGTAAATGCAGTTTGGGAGTAAGTAGACGTATTTGATGAAGATATGTCTACACTCAATTCTTTAACCAGCACCTGGTAATAGTAATATTTACATATGAATATTATATTATTCGGAGCTTTGTCTGCTGGGACTATGACGAATTTACTCTGGAGATTTGCTAGAACTTCTTGCGAATTGAGGTTTCTCAGTACTTGTTTTACTTGGGGAAGTGTACTTCTGTCAATATGGCGGGTTGTTTCAACGACCTTGCTCTTGGTGAGGTCCAGCCAATCAGCGAGTACTGTAGGTTCAACTTTTTCTCGCTTAGATCAATCAATAACGTACTGTTCCAATGCAGACAGGACTATCTTCTGGTCGGCCTTCAGATTTATTCTTCTTGGCTCTCTATATTTAGGTCCTTTCATCAGGAGTAATTTCAGATCCTTATCACTCACCACATCAAGGTCACCAGTCACAATATGTTTGCATGGTGTATAGATAAAGTTCGACGATTCACAATCACAACTATAGCCTCCTGACGTGTATAAGTTCCAGTCAAACTCCTGGACAGCATTGGAGCAATTGAATATTTTGGTGGCTATAGATTTAGTGTACTTATATGAAATGCAAGGAGGTTCTGTGAACTTAAAATAGTTTGGCACAGCGTTGCGTACCTCTGATCATTCAGGATTCGAGGTAAATTAATGATGTCCAGTCCTTTATCTAAGTAGTTGAGTTTCAAGAAAAGCCGATCTTGAGATGTTTCGATTATGTTCACTGGACGATAAACCGAAAATACGCTATATCTTGACATACTTTAATGATTTTTGATGGTATTATATTTCCTGAAGACGCAGACTGTTGTATATCTCTGGCTATTTGATCTAAAGCTGGACCCAACACGGAAGCGGCCAACGGTGCTAAGATGGCCCGGAGAAAGCCGCCTTTCTGTAACACCTTTTTCTTTTGTGTTTGAGAGACTCGCTTCTGGACTAGGGTTCGGAGACCTGTCTTATGCTTGGCCAACTTGGTCTTCCGAGCCGGAGTCAGTGGTACGTTGCCTTTTAACAGGTTGTACCCGATCTCGCACAGACAGCGTACAAGGTCAGGGTCCGCACCGCGTACAATGGTTCGGACCAACTCGGGTGGGGCCGTCTTCAATACACGGAGCGTCGGGGCGTGCTTCCGTACTCGCACAGACATCATGTACAACTAATGCTAGAACCCACAACTCTGCTCTTTTTATCTACCTACCTCCTGAATATTGAACAGAGACAAAGTCAACCATGATGTGGTATTAATTCTTTTTATTATCCCCATCATCAAACACACACACCCCAACTGGGGGAGCCACTGTGGGTGTGTTTACATTATTTTTGCATGTACACGTGGTGGGTCTCTCCGGGAAAGATTCCGGTCCGCAGTCGAAGGTGACCGGGGGTGGCTTGCTTGAGGTCGAAGAGCATATACCCGTGCTGAGGGGTTGTCGCATCTTTAAAGGCTTCCAACGCAAACGGTGTGCAGCCGGGATACATCTGTCTCGTCAGGTGCAGCAGTTGAGTGGTATCTCTCGGGTTTTTGAAGACCACCAGGTAGTGGGCATTTACGCTGATGTTCCGATGTTCTTTGTTTTTACTGAACAGATTCTGCACAATGTAGATGATGCTGAGCCGTCGATGATGGCTGCCTTTGGTAAAGAGTTGGGTGACGCGCGCATCCGTCTCCGCCATGAGATCATCCAGAACCACCAAGGTGTTCGGTTCCAAATCGGCCAGGTTGGGTAGGCCTTCCACGAACGTGATGTGGGGCATTGCTGCATACGCTGCCTGCCATTCTCCGTAACACCACACGACTCGGGCAATGGGTGGGGTGATCATGCTGTCGGCGTGTTGAAGGACCTTCCTGACGAAGTGCGTTTTGCCGGAGCCCGTCGATTCTGGGATGACGCAAGTGAAGGGATGTTGCCACCGAGGGTCCATGGTTGAAGGAGTATCCGCTGTCGTGGTAACCCGCTCTTGTAAATTTGGTACGAATGAACTGGAGTGGTGATGGGTACAACGTCGGTCGTCCTTGTCGATGGACGTTCACTGTGAGTGATGAAATCCGGTGGGTTTTCAGACGTAGTGGGTGTACTTGGTGTAGAGCTCGATGTGGACTGTATACTCGGTGTGGAGCTCGATGTGGCTTGTACACGTGGTGTGGTGGTGATGACTGGGCTCGTTTCGATCACGGGGTTGACTGGTGTAAAGGTCTGTAGACTGGTTTGACTGCCGCTAACAGCTGGAGTTCTAAGTTGGTTAAGTAGAGTGCTGAGATAGGCTACGTCGTAAAACACACCTCCGTACAACACACTCAGCAGGGTTAGCAATATCACCACAAAGCCCACTTGCGCTTTGCGCGTTTTGGGAGACGCTGTGTTCAGAAGCAGCTGCTGTTTGTCCATAGCACCGTGGTCGCACGTGGAATGAAGGATGACGGTAGTGGTGTCTGGCTACATAGTGGTTTCACCTGGTTGGCAGCGACCCAGGAATTGAAGGAACTGGGCCACCCTTGCCATTTGACGAAATGAAACAGTTTGCCACGTCGACGTTCCGTTTTCAAAATCTGCTCCACCGTGTAGTAGTCTTGCTTTGTTTTTACGACAGGCTGTAATTCCGTCTCGTAAAACGTCCCTAGCAACGGTTCCCCTTGAAGATCTTCCAGTTCATAGACTCGCTGCTGTCGGGGTAGGCGCCGTTTAATCAAGAAGTGCTCATCGCTCCAGTTGGGCAAGTAACTTTTCTCAAATTGACCTTTGACTTTACTGATCCGTACAGGGTCCCCGACCTTGTACACCTCCTTCGTCGTTCGCTGCGATTGCCTGGGGTACAAGACACGCCGGACTTGGGCTTCATTGCGTTGGGTCACGGTAATGGGGGCTCTCTCTATACTCCGGTGATAGGCTCGATTGTAACCACTCACAAGTTTCGGGAGAACATCGATGTACCGCCTTGTATTCTTATAGGTGAAATATTTATACATTCGGCCTTTGAATGTCCTGTTGAATCTTTCCACAACGGAAGCCTTGGTCTCGTTGTACGTATGGAGGAAAAACACCTTCTGGGCTTTCAGAAACTGTTGGAACGGTCTGTTGAGAAATTCCGTGCCTTCGTCGGTTTGCAAATACATGGGGTTGCGCCCGGTCTTGAAGATGTCCTTGAACCCGCTATGAGATTCGCCCCCGTTTTCGTCCGCATGGGTACCACCCACGCATACTTCGACAGGATATAGATGCACGTCAAGATTCCCATCGTTGTGTTTGGCAAAGGCGCTCATATCGACCAATTCCGCTTGCCAAAATGGCGACGAACAGATCGATGTAAGGTATAGGTGTCTTGTTTTCTTAACCAATCTCGGACTTGGGCACGTTGTATCCCCTGGGGTTTGGCCGCTCGATAGAGAGCCGGCAATGCACTATAGGCCGCCGGACTGTCGGGACTGTAGTATAAGTTATCCAACTCTTCCAGCTCTTCATGGTGACAAATGATGATGGACCCTGGCTCTATCGTTTATTTATAACAGGTATATCTTGGGCCGGAGTTTCTTTCTGATTTTCTTCGTTGGCTTCTGCCAGCACATTGTCCGTGGTAAATGACCAGTCCAACTCGTCTGATGATCGCTCTTCCTTCGTAAGCACTTGATCCACATCTCCCACGGCATCTTCCAATGCAGACCATAGAACAGGGTGAAGGGTAAAATGCACTGTACCCCCATCTAGCCGAGCCAATTGAGCAAAGAAGAGCCCGCGTCGGATGTACAGATCGTGACACAAGTGGATGAGGTCGCCGTCCAGTTCACCAGACAACACCCGTTTGAATTTGGTCCAGCCCTCCCGGGACAGACGAATGTGAGCCGAGCACGGTTGCGTAGGGTCCGCATCACAGATGTCTCCCACCTCCTCCATGATATCGACGTTCAGGAAAACCTCGGGGTCAAGCTGAGAAACGCCCGTATTATATGCTCCGTCATGGTCAGTACGTGAATGGTACCAGATTTCACTGTCTCTCGTATTTATAGGGAGAAAAGGTTTATGACGTGAGATCAAAGGATCGGGTGGTCATGTCACTGAGCTGACAGCCTAACCGGATAATCAATGGCATCGTCGTCTGGCTCCGCTTCATTGCTAGGTTTGGTAATTTGTTCATTGGGTTCTTCCGCCGCTTCACTCAAGGCATGAGCCCACTCCAACTGAACAGCTGAGCGCTCGTCCGGTGTAAACAGCTGGTCCACGATAGGCACCTCGAAGGCTGTCCACAGATCGGGGTCTAGGGTGAAGCCTCGCGTAGTGGCTTGGTAACGGCCCAGGCGTGGGAAGAAGGGTGCACGGTGTACGTAGATGGCATTGTCTATGTGGATGAGGTTTCCGTCGAGCTCACCGCTCAACACCCGTTTAAATTTGGTCCAGCCGTCACGGTGTAGCGTAACCGTATTCGATACGGTCTCAGCGCGCGACCAGCAAACATCTCCACGGTCTTCAACGATGGTGACTTTATCTTCATAGACGTGTAACACCATCCGGGGTGTGAGGGGAAGGATGGCTCGTAGGACTGGTGACATGGTTGACCCAACGACGAACGGTGAATGACACACACTCTGACTGTCTCTCGTATTTATGGTCAGGTCCCTCGGTGACATGGTTGACCCAATGGCGATCGGTGAATGACCGATACTGTGACTGACCCTCGTATATATCGGTTGCACATAAGCGCATCTGTGGAGGTTCTGAAGAGCCGTTCTTTTTCCGACGCTGTCATTGCCACAGCGTCAGGGTCAATAGGGCAAATTACAAGTGTCTAGTCCGTCATTCATAATCCAGCCGTCGTCCATTAGAGAATATCCGCGTCCATAATCCAAAGACCTATTCCATATTCCATATAACAGTATTAGCACCAAATTCAAAAAGACAATCATAGTATACATAAACATAGGCTTGTTTCCTGCAAGAGAAGCGGTCAACAGTTTTCAATGTTGCCGGCAAGACATGATGTTCCAAAAATATCAAATCCGTATCGCTGATCAGTATTCTTAATCCATAATATTCGTTGTAAAGTCATCATCTAAAGAATGATGTATCTCAGGCACGCTTTGATTGTGACTGTTCATATGAGTACCATGAGGATCTTGAAGTACATGAGTTCATACGGCCCCTAGCCCCGGGTTAAGCGGAATTAGACACAAGTTACGAAACGTAGCGCCATAGATCTTGCACGCTACGTTCGTATTTTGCTATCAGCATGCGATATGTATCGCCAAATTTGAGAAACTTTTGAGTGGAGGCGCTTGGTGGAATAGCCCTGTTTTATAAGTTTCTGCAACAATGTTTTGTGACGTTGATTAAATTCATCACATCTAACACAGGATCTAGCAAATGCTACTAAGCGAGATATGTATACGCCATATGCAGGTCGCACTGGAATATTACTATCCAGAAAGGGATAGTTTACATGTCAAAATTGTAATCATCTCTTTTGTCATAAAGTCGACGAGAGAGAATGCCCGCTTCATTTTCATAGAGATAGAGATCTAAATAAGATGTGCCTGTAGGGCTATCTGTAGTTTCCTTCAAATCCAGTGAAGGTGGATATATATACTTCACTGCGTCATTTATATAGCGATTATCCACAGCGAGAAGATTGTCTATATAGCGTTTGGTGAATGAGAAGGAACGGGCTTTGAATGGATCGGTTTGAACCACGGTCGCATTGATCAGCGATACGGATTTGATATTTTTGGAACATCATGATGTCTTGCCGGCATCATTGAAAACTGTTGACCGCTTCTCTCTTGAAGGAAACAAGCCTATGTTTATGTATACTATGATTGTCTTTTTGAATTTGATGCTAATACTGTTATATGGAAAATGGAATAGGTCTTTGGATTATGGACGCGGATCTTCTCTAATGGACGACGGCTGGATTATGAATGACGGACTAGACGCTTGTAATTTGAAAGCGCCTGCATATAGTCATATTCATAAGAGAACAGATACAGGTCCGCCAACAGGGGTGCACAATTAGTACCCATTGGAATACCTATATGCTGCTGATATATTGTGTTGCCAAATTTCACATAGATATTTTTAATGAGAAATTCAAGCAACTCCAACAAAGAAACATCCCATGAATACTCGCTGATTGGCTGGACCTCACCAAGAGCAAGGTCGTTGAAACAATCCGCCATATTGACAGAAGTACTCTTCCCCAAGTAAAACAAGTACTGAGAAACCTCAATTCGCAAGAAGTTCTAGCAAATCTCCAGAGTAAATTCGTCATAATCCCAGCAGACAAAGCTCCGAATAATATAATATTCATATGTAAATATTACTATTACCAGGTGCTGGTTAAAGAATTGAGTGTAGACATATCTTAATCAAATACGTCTACTTACTCCCAAACTGCATTTACTCTGGAAGATTTATTTAACAATCACAAAAAGTTTCTCGGGGAAAGAGGTATTTGTCTTCCAACCAATCATAACGACATACCAAAAATATACTGGACTCCCAAAATGCATAAATCACCATACAAAGCTAGATTCATAGCTGGTTCTAGAAGCTGCACCACCAAGCTTCTTTCAACCCTATTGACGAGGGCCCTTCAGGAGGTAAAATCATTTTGGGAAAGGTATTGCGCCACTATTTCTAAGAACTCTGGCGTTGAATGTATGTGGATATTGAAAAACTCAAAATGTCTTACGGAAGAACTTGATGCTAAAGGTCACATACCGTACAGACATGTATCCACATGGGATTTCTCGACTCTCTATACTACAATCCCTCATCAGGACCTTATTGACCGTCTAAGTTCATTAATAGTATCTGTGTTCAAGAAAACTGATCGTAGATATATTAATGTCGGAAGCCATAAAGCATTCTTTAGCTCGACTACATACAAGAGATATCATTCATGGGATGTTTCTTTGTTTATAGAGTTGCTTGAATTTCTCATTAAAAATATCTATGTGAAATTTGGCAACACAATATATCAGCAGCATATAGGTATTCCAATGGGTACTAATTGTGCACCCCTGTTGGCTGACCTGTATCTGTTCTCTTATGAATATGACTATATGCTGGCGCTTTCAAAAACCGATCCACTCAAAGCCCGTACCTTCTCATTCACCAAACGCTATATAGACGATCTTCTCGCTGTGGATAATCGCTATATAAATGACGCAGTGAAGGATATATATCCACCTTCACTGGATTTGAAGGAAACTACAGATAGCCCTACAGGCACATCTTATTTAGATCTCTACCTCTACAAAAATGAAGCGGGCATTCTCTCTCGTCGACTTTATGACAAAAGAGATGATTACAATTTCGACATCGTAAACTATCCCTTTCTGGATAGTAATATTCCAGTGGGACCTGCATATGGCGTATACATATCTCGCTTAGTAGCATTTGCTAGATCCTGTGTTAAATGTGATGATTTTAATCAACGTCACCAAACATTGTTGCAGAAACTTATAAAACAGGGCTATTCCACCAAGCGCCTCCACTCAAAGTTTCTCAAATTTGGCGATACATATCGCATGCTGATAGCAAAATACGAACGTAGCGTGCAAGATCTATGGCGCTACGTTTCGTAACTTGTGTCTAATTCCGCTTAACCCGGGGCTAGGGGCCGTATGAACCCATGTACTTCAAGATCCTCATGGTACTCATATGAACAGTCACAATCAAAACGTGACTGAGATACATCATTCTTTAGATGACGACTTTACAACGAATATTATGGATTAAGAATACTGATCAGCGATACGGGTTTGATATTTTTGGAACATCATGATGTCTTGCCGGCATCATTGAAAACTGTTGACCGCTTCTCTCTTGCAGGAAACAAGCCTATGTTTATGTATACTTTTGTCTTTTTGAATTTGGTGCTAATACAGTTATATGGAAATGGAATAGGTCTTTGGATTATGGACGCAGATATTCTCTAATGGACGACGGCTGGATTATGAATGACGGACTAGACGCTTGTAATTCAATAATTCACCGACTATTTGTTTTCTGTTGTCTGTCGAATCCTCCCAAATGCGCTGCAGTTGATTAATTTTGCTTAAGGGAGTGGAGGACGTTCATTTTCCTGCTCTTATGGGCCTACAATATGGTGATTTGTCGAATTATTCAAAACAAGCTGGATTTCCTAACAAAAGTACCCAGACATCTCAAAATGGGATATAAATCAACGAAAGACACAAAAGAACCATTTATGCGTTTCACTGGTGGTTCGATAGTGTGATAGGACTGACCAAAAAGTTGGCATTTTAAATTCAGTGATTGGAAGGTGCAAAGTGCTTCCGAGGTTGAAAATTATGCTCCCGACATCCCCCAAAATTCACTCTTAGTCAATTTCAATAAAAGGAAAGTTGTAAATGGTTAATAAATGAATCTCCAATAATATATCATAACCTCACCGCCGATTACCCGCCGCCACCCCCTCCTGGAAATAGGACTGGAAATGCTCAGTTTATCTATTATACTGCTAATATTTTATAAGAAAGTATGGTGTCCCCCTGTTTTTATTACATATTCAACAAGAACTATATGTGTTTGGTTGAAGCATGTCATATCCTGAAAATACCCACCTCTGCTTCGCAGACCAATTATGTTTGATTTTGATTGTTGTTTACTGCATGTATTGTACTCGTTTGAATTATCCCTTTTAATCTCTCTTTTCATGTTTATTGTGACCAACTGTTTCTATTAATGTCAGCATGTTATCAAGTCACTGCTTGCTTAAGCCAGGCACGTCGTCTAGCGACCGTTGTGCCCTGTATTTGTATATATACCAATCTGTCATTTGAAAACAGTATTCCTTGAAAAGAACATTACGTTCGAAACTGCAGTCGGAATATAATGATGTAGAAAGTTGAGAAGGTTTTTTCGTTATTTTTCTTGTGTTTGGTATTATATAGCAAAATGGGGAAAATTTGACATTAGGAAGTTTAATTTATTGAGCATCAAGCAAGAAAAATTTTTCCTATGTATTCAGTGTTATGGCTTTTAACTGGTATACATGCATTTGACTGCCATATTTTTTTAACGAGTATGGTGACCCCTCATTTTTTTTCATGGATCATCTTCTCTTAAACTGATGAAAAAATACTGAAATAAAAAAAAAACATTCAAACTCTAGAAATGGACGTCCTCTACTCCCTTAATTCAAGTTGTTGTGCAGTTCTGATAATCTCGCGCTTTTAATTTCCATCGAAGGCTACATTGTTTTGTGAAGACCCACTGTGTGGAGAATGCCAGGCTGCTTTTTTGCACGAATGCATTACATTTGAATTTCACTGGCTTGGTGACCATCCAAACAATCACCAGGCTACTCAACTCGAACATCCTAGCATTACTGCTGTCAAAAAACACCACAATTAAACAGTTTTTAGTCTTTAAGCATGTGAATCCCGAATTTGTAGGGAAGCTTGTTAATGACTTAATTCTTAAAAAGGCAACTGGGGTCGATAAAATATCAAACAAACTCACTAAACAATGTAGTTCATTTGTTCCAGTGTTGACCAATCTGATAAATTTCTCTCTCACAAATAATGTACTTCCCATGAGCAAAAACTAGCCCAAGTTGTACCTATATATAAGAAAGCAAGTCCGGAAAATAGTTGTAATAAAAGACCTGTAAGCATTTTACCATGTTTGTCCAAAATTTATGAACGTGTTATCTTTGAACAATTGAACACCTTTTGTGAAAATGTATTTCACCCCTTTGTATCCGCATTTCGGAGAGGTTTTGGGTACCAGTCTGTCTTGCTTTGGATGGTGGAGGGCTGTCGCAGGGCTCTAGACTCTTTTAATCTTCTCATGAATGATATTTTCTATTTTATTGAAAAGGGTGTTTTATACAATTATACCGATGACAATACTTTGTTATGTACAGGCAAATCTGTGTGTACCGTAACGTCAGAGTTACAACAAGATAGTGCCACACTGATAGAGTGGTTCGACAATAACGAAATGCAAGCAACTCCGGAGAAATTCCAGGCCATAGCTTTCGGACCACGAACCAGAGACGCTGCATCTGTCTTTAATATAAGTAATAGTACCATCTCTTTTAGCGACTCTGTGAAACTTCTTGGTGTGACTCTGGACTACAAATTAAATTTTGACGAACATATTGCCAATTTGTGTAAAAAGGCATCCCAACAAATCAATGCTCTTAAGAGAATTGGTAAACTTTTATCTCTACACGGAAGAAAGAACATTTATGTTAGCTTCATCCTGTCAAATTTTAATTTTGTCCACTTGTTTGGCACTTATGTAGTGATACCAGCACTAAGAAAATGGAGCGATTACAAGAAAGAACTTTACGCATTGTGTACCAAAACCACACAAGTGGATACGATATCTTATTGGTTAGGGCAAATGTCCCGACCCTCCATTTGAGGAGGACAAGAGGACTTGCCCTTGAAAATTTTAAAATTGCAAATAACCAAGGTCCTCATTACCTCCGTGACCTTGTTCAACTTAAGTAAACCATTTACGATCTAAGATCGAACGCCATACTTGAACAGCCATACATGTATGTTAAAACCATCATGATTGGTTTGAAGTCATTCAGATATGAAGCTGCCAAGATTTGGAACATTCTACCTAATGGTTTTCGAATTACTGAAAATTTTGGGACTTTCAAAAATCTTGTGAACAACTGGAAGGATGTAAATTGTAGATGCACTGCATGCAAATTGATGTTATAGGCAATTTTATGTGCAAATTATCCTCTCCACGTAATTTTATTTGTTGTTTTATAGCTTTATAGCTTTTAACTAGCTTGTTGAATCTTCAATTTAGTTTAATTCGTTCTAATTTATTTTAATTTAATGTAATTTAATTTAGTGCGATTTAAGTTAATTTAAATCAATGTTTTTATCGTGTTTTGTTACCATTATTTCAAATTGTTTGTAAACGTCGGCATAAATAGCGCTACGAGCTAACGTTTTCTCGTTTGTATCTACCCGACTCTAAATAAACTTTGATTTGATTTGATTTGATTTTTCGCCATCGGTAAGTGACTGAGGGCAGAGTCGATCGACATGGCATTAGGGCAGTTAGCCCTCTTTGGAGGATGGCGTCGTGTTACACTCTGCTCTGGCCACACTTGTCGCTGTGTGGATGTGTCCGTCGGTGTACGTGTAGGCTTACTTGACGACTGGTCCCATTGTCGCCATTCCGAGTATTTCTTATTTATTTGATTCCTATTGAGTTTTATTTCCTGCCATAATCTGGTCATCATGAAAGCATAATTATACAGAACCTTCCCAAATACTTGGTTTGTGTTTCTTTGACCCATAAACCAGATGTAGTTGGATAAACTGTCCTATCACTGTGATCATGGTGACATGAATTCGTGCGCTAATATCGATATCTTCATCGCTTGTGACTTATTTTGTCATATCATGACCGCGGTGAGCATTATTGCGGTACAAATATCGCTTGTATTCAACTGATACTATTCAGTATCTTATAACCCAGTCTATAATACCTTTACTCTTACCAGGTAATTTGGTGGGTACCCGAGATGACGGCGTGTTATCTAGCCTCAATATATCTTTTTGTGTCTTGATGGAGAATCGCCATTATAGGCAAACCAATGCAGTCTGAATGTAAGCTCTTCTAAATGTGACTGAATATTCAACAAGTGTTGTCTTGGTATATCCATTATAGATGCCATGCGTTCTGTGCGATTTATGTAGTGTTGATTTGCTAATAGGCTGATCATTTGTTCAATTTTCTACATTTTATCCGGGTCGTAGTCAGGATATTTTAAGGGTGGTTCGCTTTCGCTTCAAAAGGGCACATAATGGGGGTTGCTGTATGAGAAAATGGACATATTTAGGGGTTCGTTTCCATCTGGAAAGAGCGTTTCTTGAAAAAACAAACCTTTCTTTCAAAAGGGGGTTAGCTCGAATCCCCCGGCCTGTAATTCCTTTCTTGCTTTCGAATTCATCTGCTCATAGTTTGCGTAGTTTGTATTGTAACATATTGAGTCTAAACTAATATAAATTATATATGAAGAATTTGGCAGTTATTTTGTACACACATCAAAGGTATACCCAGAGGGCTTATTGCAAATGGTTGATCGTCGCTATATAGCTGAAATATTGCTAAATGCGACGTTAATCCTTAATTCTCTCTCTCTCCTGCAAATGGTTGAACGACACAAAACTCTCGAAACGAGAAAAAGGTGAGAGAAAAAGTAGTCGGTGGAATCAAACTTGTAGGAAAAACAAGAGCCTAGTTGACACTATGGACTACATCATTATAACAAAATCTGCGAGTCGTTCAGGTTGCAGTTAGTTGCTGGCGGTCAGTGACCTTGACGGTTGATATTTTGACCTCGATACATCGCGTCCCACTATATGCAACCGCTCACAAATATGTGGATTTCCAATGGCTTCCTCATTTTGTTATTCCCAGTGACCTTGATAGTTGATCTTTCGACCTCGATGGGATTCTTCTTTGTTTTGTCATAAGCCTGGGGTATTCCTGAATTTTGATGACAATCTACATCCTTCGAATGGAGAAATAGCACAGATGTGAGGTTGATCTTTGATCTGGTTGACCTTTGACAATGTCGGCACCCCCGGCATATCGTCTCCCACTGATGTATCCACTCAAAACAATAATTTGAATTTCCTTATTTTTGGACCAAAGTGAACTTCCCCTTTTACCTGCTGCGTGACCCCATAGTTATCCTGTTAAAATATGAAAGGAATCGATCAATTTGTTGAAAAGTTAAAAAGGCCGGGAATAAAAGGAACAAGAAGAAGACGAAGAGGAAGAAGAAGAAGATAATGTTCATTCCATGGGACTTCGCCATTTATAGCTGACTTAGTCCAAAAGTGAAAGAGCGAGACGAATATCATTTGGGCTAAAAATATTCTCCAAGAACGCGAGTATATTTTTGCCAATAGTTTTTTTTATACACTGTGATTCGTGTCCTGATATCTTTACAATAGTATGTACTAGTCGAGACTGATGCATTTCAAGCAAAATCACCTAGAGAAGCCCAAACCTCGCATATAGTGGTGCGAAATTAGGTGGACGTAGTAAACAATCCCCAGGTCGAAACCTTAAAGATCTAAAGCGTGTCACCGTATACGTTTGACAGTATATAAAAATAATGTACAGAACTGGTGTGTTGATAATGGAGAAATAAAATGCGATGTCACGAAATAGTTTTGTTTTATGTATTTGATAAAGTTATTGTCCTTGTAATTTGCATTTCAATGTGATGTTACTTTTTTCTTTCCAAATCAAAAGCATGCATGCGTGAAAATAACGGACGCGACAACTAAAGAAGTTAGAAAATGCACAGTTACGCGAACACACACCAAAAATACATAGAGCGAACCTATATCTAACTATTACGGTTCTTACAACAGTGTGAACGTTCAACATTAGCATATTACTTTTAGAATGACAAAGGATTTCGAATGTTCATATCATCGCAAGAAAGATTTTGTTCGCCTGTATTCTGCTCTTGTCTATTACAATGGATTTCATGACGAAAGGCACATCGCGGAACTGTCGCATTGATAGCTAGCCTGGGAAGTACCTTTCATTCACGAGATTAGGTTACACACCACTAAATGATTCTTGTGCCGAGGGTTATCCCGGCAACGATTTTGTGTAAGACTCACGAAATGTAATTGATAAAGGATCTGCTGCAAGTTGTACGGTCAGTCTTTTGTCCAGGATATTACCTTTTCAATGGGAGGTCTTACACCAAAGCCTTGCCGTTATCCCGGAGAATAGACGACCGACTACAGCAATTGGGCCATATTCATTCCGGAAGTGAATTGTTTTGTGTAATACTTTTTGTTTATCTCTCTACAATAGTTGGTCTTCATAACTTAGAAGTTTCTTTGTCACTTTGTAAATAAAAAATAAATTTCAGGAAATTTTCATTACACACCCCTTGCCGTGGCCATGGTGGTGTTTATTCTGCAACATATTTTCCTCGAGATGTGGCGCGGTATAGTGGCAGACCCGTCATGTAAGACAACTTCAATCGGCAACACTTTGCGTGCAATATACTTGGCCCTTTTCACTCCTTGGTTGAATGGTTCCCCACATGTAGTCACCTATTGTTTGTGTCTTACATGACGGATTTTCCGGTATAGTTATCGTTATGAGAAGCCACAATATATGTTAAGGGGGCGTTCAGTTCCCTAGGTACTGATTGATGAAGTTCAGACATACAAAAACCACTTCCGCCACCCTTTCACTTCATATAAACCATTCACATCCAGTTTCTATCTGCGACGATTCGGAATGTCCCCCCCTCCCGAAACTTCCTTCCAACACACAGCTCCTTCTCCACTCCAGTGAGCTGGGCGGCAATAATCAACAAGCCTATACTGCCGTCTCTGTTACACCGCCGTATTGTTTCCTATTTAGATGTCTCATTAAAGGTGACTACCATCCCTTCCAAATATTATCCCCACCCCGCCCATAATGGGGGTGAGGTAATACACTGGTATATATTCTCCAGCCTGGTGTATATTAAGGAAATTTCTTACATTTTCTGAAGACACTGAATGCCCGTAGGAAGGAAGGAAGAAATACAGAAAGTTGAGGTTTGAGGTCTGAAGATTTTTTTAAATTGAATAATATGTCCCTCTATTCATAGTAAAATATACATACTTGAACACTACGAAGATGTAAGCAATCGCTACATTTCCCCCGAATAACTATGGAACTTGTAGGTACCCAATCATTATAGTTTACACATATATATACATCAATCAATAATTACACTGAATCAGTTTTATTGATTTCTGTCTAACTTTGCATAGTTGTAGGTTACACACCACTAAATGATTCTTGTACCGAGGATTGTTCCGGAGAATAGAGGACCATATTCATTCCGGAAGTGAATTGTTTTGTGTAATCTCTATACAATAGTTGGTCTTCATAACTTAGAAGTTTCTTGGTCACTTTGAAAATAAAAAATAAATTTCAGGAAGTTTTCATTACACACCCCCTGCCGTCGCCATGCATGGTGTTTATTCTATAACATCTTCTTCCAGCTGTGGCTCGGAAAATGGTACATAAGGTCACCTCAATGTTCGATATGTTTGAAGCCAGAAGCCAGGCTTTCTGACAATATATTAGCCGTTGGGAAATATTGGGAATAGAGTTTTCTGGAAATGTTCCAGCTCAGTTTACTACATAAATAGTAAGGAGATCATTTGGTAACCAGTAAGGGTAGTAAACAGGTCAGGGCGATCCCGCTCTCTAAAATGGAGGTGAAAAGGGTCGCTTTTGCTCAATAACTTTTGATTCCTAATTAACCAATGCCTCAAAACTTCAGGTGCATTAATTTATCCATTGTTTCATGTCCTAAATTTAATTTGCCATTTGAAGAACCAGTCAATATTGTTTAAACAGAGCGACAGATGTTTGTCCTATTATTATGCAAATTAGATAGATGACAATTTATTTTTTTACTACCATTTGATGCGGATACATATGTTTGTGTGCGTCTCAAGAGGATTTTGCTGAATTCATTATGTGAACTGACTTATTGAGCAAAAACGACCTATTTTACCTCCATTTTAGAGAGCGGGATTGCCCTAACCTGGTAAAACATAACAACCATGCAATTAAATGTTCCCCTTTATGGGCGTGTGAGCATGCATGTTACACGAAATGTGGATACAGACCGTGTGTATTATATGGAGCATACCTTTGATGCGGTGTTATACAGCGATCCGAGCAGGAAAGCATTGTATTATAGATTCCATTTCGTTCTCTGGCCTCCTCGCCACATTGCAATGAACAACTCTTTGATCAGCCCTAGTTGACTGGTATCGCTGATAACGTCAAGTTTTATTCAAAAACTATCGCTGGTTTGTTAACCGTAGTGGCAAAATATAGAGAATGACCATTATCATATACAAAAATAACCCTCATATTGTGCTGAATGCAAATATGATACATCTTTATTCAAATAGTGTAAATTACTCAAGTATAATTACAGGAACAAATCTTCTACGCGTTGTCAGCAGAAGTAAATAAAGATAAAACTCACACTGTTGAAATACGGTCCTGAAAATGCTAAAAATCATTGCTACAATGTACACTACGAGTATATTAGATAAGGACGTATTTTATACATATTTTTTCATATATCTTCCTATTCCTATTCAATTTCCCACTGCTCATTGCCACGTGTGGGACTCACCAAGTACTTGGTCTTGCACGAAGCTGTTACTTGACATACATTTGCTATTAGCCCTACAATGGAGGTGAGATCCTTTGTTAGGCATGACGTAAATTTCACTTGAATGTGACAGTATATATTGATATATGAAAAAATCTAAAAAATGGATCCTAATATGATTTTCGTATCGAACATTGTGTACATTTTAGCTAAGACTATCTTATTTTTTTGAACTAAATTTCAACAATGTGTGTGCTTTCTTTATTGACTTGTGCTGACAGCGACTAGAAGCTTACTTTCTGTAACTATATTATATAATCCACATTGTTCGTCCAAAGAGATATAATAATTGTATTTAGCATGGTATGAGGAATACTTTAGTATATCATACTGGTCATCAAATATATTGCATACATGTTTATCAGTCCACCTGTGTTTTTTCTTCAAAATTAATTACTTTGTGCCTGAAGCACCCCCTCAACGACTTTCATTTCTGAAATCAATTAAATTCAATATCTGGTCAAATGCGCAGCATCTCGGCTAATACTTGCCTTCAAAATGTGCAAAACAGATGGGATTCCTTGCATATTGACCATGTAACGTGGAGGATAGTTCATTCCATATGAAATATATCAAGGGCATATATTATATCAAGGGCATATATAATATATTTGATCAATTGGAAGGATGGGTAATATTAGACAGATATATAAATTCCATGACATTTAGTAATAGTCGGCCGGCCAAGGACCTCAAAAACGCCTTTAAAAACTTTCGATGGCATTTTTTGTTACAAAGGGTACCCAGCTAAATTAGTTCTTTGAGTGGTAGGGATCAAGGTAGGAGGGGATACCTCCCTGATTTTAGTAAATTAAGGTCATTTTGGGGTCACTCTTGGGGTCAAATAAGGTCAAAAATGGGTAAATATCGGTTATAAATTAACATTCACCGCATTGTTTGTTACCAATAAATATCCAAGCTAAATTAGTTGTAAGTAGTGTAGAGTGTAAGGTGGTCATATATACCACGTTTATTATAAGAATAAAGGTCATTTTAGGGTCACTTTTGGGTCAAATGAGGTCAAAAATTTGTTACGTTTGGGTATTCAAGTTGAATCAATTGAATGTAGTGTAGGGTTGGATGTAGTCATCGATAACACGTTAATTATTAGAATTAAGGTTATTTTAGGGTCACTTTTGAGTCAGATGCGGTAAAAAGTTTGTGAAAATCGGTTATAAATTAAAATTTACGGTACTAGTTGTTACGAATGAGTATCCAAACTGAATTAGTAGCATGTAGTGTAAGGTTTGAATTGGTCATAGTTAACACGTTAATTATTCAAATTAAGATCATTTGAGGGTAACTTTTTGGTAAATGAGGTCAAAAATGAGTTAGGAGTCAACAAATCGGTTATAAATTAATTTCCACAATACTAATTGTTACGAATGGGTAGACAGGCGGAATTAGTTGTATGTAGTGTAGGGTTAAGGTAATCATAATAACCATTATATAATCATTATAATAGTCTGTCGATGATTATTTTTCTAGCTGATGATTGTACGATTAGTGCAAAACTAGGCCCATAAATAGTCAGATCGATCTGTTTTGTGAAGGGGCCTGGCTTTGAGAAATTGCTACTTTCAGCTCCATGTAATCACAATACCTTGAATTATAAGAGCAAAATGAGAATATGGGTCTCAGATTAACCCACATGGTCACCAGTTTAAATTTGATAATTGTATTCTCAGCTGAAGATTATGCCAACAGAATAAAAATAGGCATAATATAATAAGCCATGGCGTTATTCTGCTCAATCTAAACAAGTTTGTACCTAGAATAAAAATATTCTAACAGTAACATGAAAAAAGAAGAATTTCCGAATGACTCCTTATGGTTGCCATTGCGAATTTAACCATCAAATCTGACTAAGCAAATAGATTCAAAATAGGCAAAAGGTATCCTGCTATGATGTGATACCCCTGTAGAGTCATATGGTTGCTTTTTAGTCACCAGACGTCGTCAATTTGTCCTACCTCATGCTTATCGCTCCAATTGATAAATTTGCACAATCGACTAAGAATAATGCCTTGATATACACGAGCAAGCAGGAGATTCAGATAACCCCACACAGCTGCCATATCGAATTTGAACATCGTATTTTGATCTTGGAGATTCAAAATGGACGTAAGTTGTTAGGCTTTTTGAGAGATCCCTCTGTTTTGATAAATTTGCACAATGAGCGAAGAATAGTACCTTGAAGTAAACGAGCAACATGAAAAAATATGATGTTCAGATGACCCCATATGGCCACCATTTTGAATTGGAACATCAAATCTTGATCTTAGCGATAGGTAAGTGGATTCAAAAAGAGCATAGGTTGTTGGGCTATGCTTGGAGATCCCACAGTTTTGATAAATTTGCATAATGTGCTAAGAATAATGCCTCGAACTATACAAGCAACTGCCAAAAGTGTGATTTTCAGATGACCTCATATGGCCGCCATTTTGAATTTGACCATAAATACATTTGACCCGGAACACATCAGCCAAACAGGACCAGCTCTGGAATTCACCGACGGGATGCGGTTAAAAAATGGCGGATAAACTACTTGATCGGAAGGAGGAAATGTTTTCTTTAGCTCATTAATTAGTCCATCTGCTGTCATGTACTATATAAATAACCCTATGGAATGGTCGAGGATGTACTTTTCTTTCAATCTATCTAACATTCGGCATACTATTATTTGAGTGGCTGATCTGCAATTTGGGATACCACTAATGAGCAGTACTAGATTACCGTGTACCCTGTTTCAAGTTAGTATGCCGAATGTTAGATAAATTGAACGAAAAATACATCCTCCATTACATAGGGTTATTTGTATAGTACATGACAGCACATGGAACAATGAATGAGGTAAAGAAAACATTATCTCTCTCCGATTAATTAGTTTGTCCGCCATTTTTCAGCCGTATCTCGTCGGTGATTTCCGGGATTGGTTGTGTTTAGCCGATGTGTTTTGGGAACGACCATACTGTTGGCAGCAACGACGCTCACGTTTCTACATACCGCACGTAATAAAGTCGTAAGCGTATCTCATTCAAACAGACCAAGTCGCATCAGCCTGCTTTTATATCCGATTTTCTGAATTCCTTCCCCATAGGTAGGGGGGTCTGATCTTAACGAGCTAAGGGAATATCATATTTCATTCAATTTACCCTTCGCGGTTTGACTTCTCTCACCATGCAGTTGGCCCTATTCCAGCTGAAATTAGCTATTTTAAATATTTTACCTTAGAAATCTGACTAGCTCCGTTTGCGTAGTACACGAAGGGCACGATTGTGGGATACTGTTCGGAGACCAGACCGAACTTGCGGAAATTAGCTATTTTATTTCTCACAATCCTGACGCGTCTATTTGTTTGTTCTGTATTAAGAAGATCGAGTGTACAAATGGCCTAACATATTTGGAAAAAATAAAATCGGCAATAGTTCACATAAACAATAGTGTCTCTACTTTGTGATGGGGACACTTCGAGGCCCACCAAGAACTGGATGTGTATCTTCGTTAAATGAATATGATCGTCCCGATCGCGGGTCCCACGGAGCCAATCGGTTGTGACCTTTCTGATAGAGCCTAATCCAGAAAACACCTGGTACCGCATGGCTACGAACAGAAATATCTCCATATGATCGTACCATGCGGTCGTATGATGACAGAATGCTATAAAACCCAACAATCAACAACACTAAACGTCAAGTAAAGGATATGTGACGACAATACGGGAATAACTCCCTTGTGTGTGATGGTGATCAAGCTGATTTTTTTTTTTCAACCCAAACGCTACCAAATCAGATTTTTCTAAAAGGTTTATATACTGAAATATCGGCCTCGAAAAAATTGCGATGCTCCGTTATATAAAAATGGAGATATGATCGATCAAAATGTGCTCCTCGGCCTGATTTGGTATTTTAGAGGCATTTACAGTGAGGATTTTCTCTTATAGCAAAAATGTGACACCTCAAACCAAAATAATTTTGTCACACAATATATTAGGAAAATTTTTTATTGGAAAGAACCACGAATGGTTTTGGTTTGAGGTGTCATATTTTTGCTACAGGAGAAAACCCTTCATGAAAATGCTCGAAAATACCAAAATAAGCCTAGGAGCACATTTTGATCAACCATATCTTCATTTTTATGCAACTGAAGATCTGAATTTTTTCGAAGCGGATATTTCAGTATGTAAACTTCAAGAAAAAATTTATATGGCAGGTTTTGGAGTGAAAAAAAATCGGATTCATTACCATCACACACAACGGAGTTTTTCGTATGGAAACGACACATATCCTTTGCTTTGTGACATCTGATTGCGGAGCGACACATAACATTCATACCGTCATACAATCAATCTGGGTCAAATTTAACGTCGCGATACATGTTCTGGTCTGCTGTGATGGCTGATTTAAGTCTCTTTTTATGAAAAAATATCCGTGCAATGCCGCTACAAATCCTCAGATAGTTAAAATTCTATAATATGCAAAACATTTCTAGAAAATTTCGCATTTAGCTAAAAAGTGATCATGCGTGGATTCTGGTAAAAGTCCTATTTTTATTTCCATTTTCTCATATGGAATGCTTGCATTTACTGACCAAACTATGCGTTTAAGAATTTCTTCAGCGGTAAAATTGTTTTGCAGAAGTTATTCACAAAATCGTATTTTCTCCCGAACTGCGATATTTTTAAATTAACGAAATTTATGAAAGCACGACCCTGAAATGAAGTTTTATTATTTGACACATCTTTTCATGTTGCTGATTAATTATTGATAGCTTACAAAGGGAATACACAGGGAAAGTAGCAAAACTTGAGCGTTTGAGGTTTCTTTTGAAATAATTTATTTATGCAAAACCCTGAATGTAAACTCGTCAATGTTTTTTCAGAGATGCGAATAGATAATAGTGTCATATTCCAACTATCAATTTATTATTAAAAGTGTATTCGATGGTGGTACTGTCAGACATTGATATACCGAAATGTGATGGTTGGTCCTAACCTGATAATGCGTTTTACCCGAACTAAATGACGTCACGGCGTCATAGCTAGCAACAAGTGAAATGCTCGTCGGCCTGCTAGCATTCAAGTAAGTTTATTTGCTAAATCTGAAAATTTTGTCACAGAGACAATGAAACTGTAGCATATATTTTGTGACCAGGAAAGGAACAGAACAGCTTGTACATAACAATGCCTGGTTGTGCAACCAGAATAGGAAAATTATATATGCGGACACCTACCACAGACGCAACCTTCTGACCAGGACAACAATCACACTGAAAGAGTAGCGTATCTTCCTTTTCCCACTTCCAGTTCATGATTGTTACGCCTAAACAGACAATGTGAAACAGCTTTAGGCAACAGTGAGTGAGTGAGTCAAAATTTAATGTCGCTTTCAACAATAGTCCAGTCATATCACGTCGATCCCATATTAGTCGCCTCCTACGACAAGCTTAGGGTGGCTGAGCTGCATTCTGGTAGAAAGAGGGAGAAGACAAGATGGGGAGAAATGAGAGGGGCTGAAAAGATAATGATAGAGAAAAAGTGATAAAAGAGAGAAAAATATGATAGGAAAGGGACCCCAGATATAAAAAAGGGAATGAAAGGAAGGGTGCCCCGGAACCCAACGGGGCGCTTTAGGCAACAGAACAAGCTGTACAATTCATTATTACGTGTATACTGTGATGTTTCAGTACAACATTTAACAACGGAATAAATAAAGAATTTGTATTTAAGGACACAAAGGTGAGAT